>JBDFRD010177633.1:0-15450 GCA_039654405.1 Bullina lineata | reverse complement strand
CCCCCCCCCCCCCCCCCCCCCCCCCCCCCCCCCCCCCCCCCCCCTACCAAGCAAATTGAGCTCTTTCATGTATGCTTTTATTTTTTTGAATACTTTGAAAAGCAGAGGGATGGTAGAGAGTGAGAGATTTACATTAATGTGGAATAAATCAGAAATAATCTAATTGTATGTTCCTTATTTCATTTACCTGTTTTAATATAAGCAAAGCTCGCTGTCTAATTTTTTCTGCTATTTGTCTGATTTAGTTTTTAAAAGATGTGTATAATTTTTAATAGATGTTGCTTTGACAAATGTTCTGTGTGCTATGAATAATAACAACAGAAAAACAATTCTTCTCTTCCAAAGGTTGAGCAAAGTATTAAGAAAGACTTTGTCAGTTCACTTTTAAAAGTTGCTCTTCCTCAAGTGATGTGGATTTTTGCTTTTCGTGCCAGCATACATGTATTTTAGATATCAGTTTATATTCTGCTAGATCTTTAGAACAAAATGTTGCACTATTTGTTATGGTTGTGAGTAAGGTGCTTCAAGTCTTGACGCTTTCTAACAATACTTATAGTCTCAGCTTAATGGTGGCCATATGGATGGAAGATTGTATTTGAGGTGATGTATAGAATAATCACTATGTTGAATGTAGATGTATTTTTTTTTCTGAAATATGTACTTTTTCAGTGGCTTTCTTTGTAATCATAATGAAAACCTGTGGAAATGTGAGATATATCTTTTCAAAGTGTTTTGTGCAGAATGTTTCTATTATACGTCTTATTACCTTTTCTGCCGCATTAATATCAGCAAATACTGAGTCACTGAACAAAACAAAAACAAAAAAATTCTCCACTTGCATCTAAAGAAATTTCAGACATAAAATGATTAATGATGGTGAAACTACTGAAAGCTTTTCATTTGAGAATTTTTTTTTTCTTTTTGAATATTTGAAGAAATTCATTACTACTATATTTCAAAGATGTGAACATGATTGATCTTTCTGTTAATTGATTCTGAGCGTAAAAATGTGTACCTTTGCTGAAAATTGTCCCAGGTATTGGTGTATGGATGAAGTAAAAATATAATTTCTTCATCACGGAACATACAGATTTAGTATCTGCACCAATTCTTTGCAAGTGTTTCATTTGTTTGTTTGTTATTTCTCCACAGCTATTTAGTTGAATGTCTTACATGAGTGCTCACATTATGTGAATAATAGTAAAAGGTTCATTGTCTTCACCATATGATTTGCAACACTTTCACATGGTAACAGAGGGACCAATTAATGGCATTTTGTAACATAAATGGCCATGGCAATGGACTGATCTTTTCTGTGTAACTTGTTTTATTTTTAAACCTTCTTCGCTTCAAGATTCGTGTATTATTTTCTTTGCTGTTTTGTTGTAAAAATGTTTCTTCTGATTGAGTTACCTTTACTTATTCAGATACTTAAAAAGAAAAACGCTTGTCTCTTTGCAATATGGCCATAAAAATTCAGCTGCTAATAATTTGGTCTTTACAATTATGTAACAGGATGGAGCAGATATAAGCCTGTGCGAAAGGACAATTTAATTGAGTTTTTGTAACCCTTTATGGAGCAAGGCTTTTCACACTTTCATTTTTCTGCTGTGCCTGACAGCCACTCCCTTTCAAAGGTCTTCGCTGACAACCACAAGCCAGTACAATTACAAACCTTGATTTTGTATATGTATTTTTTTTATTGATATGAATGACAGCTTCACAATGAAACTCCACCAATATTTACAAATTTGCTGAAGTTACTGTTCATTTTATATTGCCACTACTAGATCTAGATTTTCCTGCATTTGAAAACTGAAAGAAACTGGAGTATTCATGAGAAAAAAAAAGATTGTTTAAACTTACAAGCGCTCTTTATTACATGTATGTCTTCCTGTCACAAATAATTACCATAGCTTTTCTTTTGTTATCGTTTTCTTCCAGGAGCAAAGCTCTGGTAAATACGTGGTTAGTGCTTTCCTTTGTCAAAAGAAAACAAAAATCTTCACTGCATTAAAGGAATAAGTCATTGTGATTGATTATATGAGATACAGAAAGACATTTGTTTTGTTTTATTTTTTTTAATCTGAAGAATGCTATGATGCTTTTATGCTTTTCTTTTTATTTCTATTAATTTGTGAAGAATTTAATTTAAGAAATGTTTTACAACTTGAAAAGCTATATTATTATCAAAGACCCATGTTTATTGCTTTGATTATGTACAAAATGTATTAAAAACTGTTCAAAGATAAAAATAAAAAAAATACTGAAAATTTATAACGGTGATGTGGATTTTTCTTTATGATAATGACACGAGCATTTATTTTCATACTTCATTTTTTTCTCCAGATGCATGCTTGTCACTATGGTAATGAGTCAAATTACTCTCAGCAGGTGACAAAATAGAAGATAGAATTTGTCAGCTTTGTTATACAATTTGTACTATTATATTGAACTCATTGCACCTGGGTTTTTTCCCCGTGTTTCAATGGAATTTTGTGGAAAATGCATAGTGTGATATTTGTTCACAACTATTATGATGAAATGTTAATCTACAGACAAAAATCACTTTATGTGTGTAGCTTACATTAAAAAAGAAGCTGACGGCTACATTTCAAGTGTACATTTACAGAGAAATTTCAGGCTTTATGACTGGCATTCATAGAGAAGGTCAATTTTGGGTCACTTTCTTCCTTCTTTCCACCTAAGGAATATAGCACTATCCATTAATTGTAAGTTGCCATTAGTTACTACATGTATTAGAAAAAAGAAGTCTGTGGTTTCAGTCTACATTGCAACTCATGTGTGTAGAGCTATATAGTACTAAATGACTAGTGAAAATGTTCGCTTGATGTTTCTGGGCATTTATTAAAGCCTGAATTTGACAGCCTGTAGTTAGCCGTTGATAGAAGATAGCTCTACCTCAAGTAGCAACGACGAATTGACTACTGTATAAATATACTGTATGGAATAAAACTTCATGCACTGTATCCATTCAGCAACATGAACCTCATCTTTTTCTCACACAAAAAAAAGTCTACACAGAGTATTCTCCTGGTGTTTATTTCTCACTGAGATTTAGGAATGATACATTACATTTGAAAGAAAAAAAACAGTAAATGAATGAAAACTAAATTCAAGGACAAGTTGACATTAGGAGAACAAACAAGTTTTTAAAAAAATGTATGTCAACAAAAGAAACGAACAAATAGAAAATGTTGCGTTTCAAATGGATAGTTGAGTAAGCAACACAGAGGATCCTGAGCCTTAGAGTAATGGTCTAATCCATGAATTAGTGGTCAGTACAATGACGTCATTATCTCCCCTTAGTTGAACAGATCAATTTTAATTTTATACCATTCCACAAAAACAAAAACAAAAATGAGAAGAGTTGATTAAGAAGGCACCTCCACACATTAACGGTTGATGAGTGCCATGGAAAAGAATATCAAGGCATACTGGACAGAAAGAAGTAAGAAGAAGAAACAATAGAAAGCAGCCGCCAGCGACTAATTCCTATAAAAAATAAAGGAAAGGACAAAATCACAGTATAGGGACTATTTTTATATCTTTTCATCGGAAAAAAAATTATGCAGCCTGAATGGGAAAGCCAGTGATGCCACTATACAGCACCCAGGCTTCCATAGACAATCAATGAAATGTTTATTGCATGCAAGAGAAAAGAATGAAAAAAAAAAATCCCACATTGTGTCAGCAATAATAAAACTGAAAGACTGTTTCAGTCAGTAAAATCTTTACTTTTGTGAACACATAAATCATACAAGAATTATTGATTTAAGGAGTAAGTGCACATTTTTTGCGCTGCTTAAATATTAGTACTGTGAAAGAGAGTGTATGCTTTTTCAGCATTTAGCATGAAAACAAAGTCATTATAATGAGTTCTAAAGAGGGATACACAAACTTCAAATAGTATAACAAAGGATCTTCTGGCTATTGCAGCACATTCTACAAAATCGCAAGCCCAAAGGATTACTACGACCCTCTCTCCTCAAACATAGAACATGTCAACTAACTTAAGTTTCGATGCGGATTTCATATAGAAATGACAAACATTAATTATACCATCATAAATAAATAAAAGAATGAAATGCCAATGCAATTTCAATTTATAAATTCTAAATATGTCTTGGGGATATGTTGGAGGAGAATGACAACAATATAAAACATAACACTGACAAAACAATATTGGTTTTAAATAAATGCTACAAGTCCATCATCTCATTTTGTCTCACAAATAAATTCAACATTGATTGCAATGCACAGGAAGACCAATCTTTTTTTTTAATTTTTATCACAGAGATAACTCTTTAACATTAGGATTCACACCTTACATGGGAAAGCAAATTATTTGAAATAATTTCCACTCTCCCACTGGCCCAAAAGGGTTCAACAGATGAATTTTCACTCGTTTTGTTAAGACCGTCTGTATCGACTGCACATGGCAGTTCAAGCAGGAAAGCACTTGGTGTGTTCACATTTCCTTTTTTATAGCATCTCTTTGAACATATACTCATCACAATAGCAATAGGCGTGTTCATATTTCCCTTGTTATAGCATCTCTTGGAACATATTCTCATCACAATATCAATAGTCACTTTAAATATATCAACAACACTCAAAGACACTCCCACATGCGAAAATACATGTACAATCACAAGCACACATTTGACAGCAAGACCAAGGATGGTGACAGAGGTATACATATATATATATATGTAAAGACAGTGATGAATTTGTGATTTCAAAGTAATGAAGTCTAGGGTCTAAGACAAGATACTTTCCACACAGCAGTTCCAAGTCACATTGAGCTTTGATCCAACAGCTGGATGTTTGCATACATACACACAAGTTTTAGAGGGAGTTATGAATAGGAAGGAAGCACTACTTTCAGGGGATAATGGTAGGCACTGAAATGTACAGAAATACTTTGACTAGCCGTCACTTTGATTTCCTGCGCTACTTCTAAGCAAACACACTGGAAGAGCAATTATAATGGATGATATTTCTAAAGGCTCAGTATAGTGAACGTGGGGCAGCAAACTAATATTCAGTCAAAACAAACAAAAAAAGAAAAAAAAAAAAATTATTTGAAATCTTGTATAAATTATGGCGATAAATTCCTCTTACTCATTTCACTACTATTAGATATTCGACTGCATTATGTGATGTATAAGAAACTGATGAGTGTTAATAATGGTCAATCTTTATATTCATGAAATATATGAAATGAAAAAGGGAATTTCACAGCATTTCAAATAAGTCTAATTACAGACTGATCAGAATAGCAGTTGCTCTTCATCCAGCAGCTTATTTGGTTCTTCATAAACTTACAAAAAAGCAACAAGTAACCTTTGAAGCCATCTCTATTACTTGATTCATGAATAGCCCATCATCTTACTGTGAATGATAGTCACAAGTCATTTTGAACTCACTTTCATAAGCAATTTTCTCATAAGTAATTGATGAAAAAAATTGATCTCTACGCTACTGAAAACTTAAAAAAATGTTGTTTTTTTCATAGAGCATCAAAAAGATGACACCTACTTCACCGGTTTGGTAGGATGGGTTGATGAATGCTTTATAAACCATCACAGGCCTGTTAGTAGATGAATTTTAGTTCTGTTCAGAGGCAGCAAACAGTCAATGAAGCAGTGTGGCAAGTTCTTCAAACAGAAACCCACAAGCACCAAGAATTGTTCTGAAAAAACATTTCCAGTTCCACAAAGTTTTGCAATCATCTCTGATTCCTCAAAACTTTAATATAAATCATTATTGTGCTTAACTTAAAGCAAGAGATATAGAATTCTACATCTCTCCACAAAACAAGGATATGCAATGTAATTGAAAAAAGGAATTAATGATAACTCAGGACAAAAATACTAAAATGTAAAGCATGTGTAAAAGCAATTCATCATGCTGAACGAAACAAAACAATAGATAAATGAAATACTTCGGCCTCCACATGATACAAACTGAACTAGCAGTAGAGCCTATGTAACTGGAAATACTCCATTTTTAACAAATGATTCAAAATGATTCTCGGCTCTCAGTGAAAACAAATGTTTACAAAAGCAAGAATTCATTTAAACCTGCCTTGAAGCACTGAGTAAATCCCTGCTATGAGGGCATGGGTCCCTTATTATAAGGATTTTATCAAACGTAAAGTAATCTGTTTGTAATAGCAGACAATGAGGCGCCAAAGAACATGCTGATCCACAACAATTCTCAAAAACCACAGATACAACACACTCAAATAAAAAAAAAAAAAAAGAGAACTGAGCAAAATCTTCCACCCCTCCCAACCTCATTCTCCCCAAATGTATTTTTTTTTACTTTCTACTCGCATATAAATATGAAACCTAAGCAAAGTATTGCACAATACACAGGTGAAAACAGTAATGACCCGATGGCACACAACGTAAATCAAATCCACTCCAGTATTACGATTATGCCTATACTTCTATCACAATTAACTTGGTCTAAGCCTCATTCTAGCACTACGGGAAAAGGTAAGCACCTGTTATTAAGTGTAGGTGAAAGAATGGAGTTTGCGAATAGTGAAGTGTGAAGTGCAGGGTTCAGTGCAGTGCAAGGCTCTGATGAATCCTTGAAAACAACCATACAATGTTTATAAGCATTCTATTGAGACAGTCAATTAGGTGAATGGTGATCACACAATATTTGTAAGCATTCTAAGCATACAGTCAAGTATATTATTGAGTAGATAAGTAGGGTTTTTTTTTTTTTGCTTCTTTTTCTTATTGCATAACCAAACAAATCCATCCTCTGGTATCTAGAATTTTGGTTCATCAATTGTAATTATATTACAAACTGGTTTTGAACTACTTAGTGAAACAAAGTACATATAAAATTGAAAAATAGTGAAAATTGTTTGCAGTGCTTGTAAGAACATGGCTGATGTTTAGTATTTCTACATAAAGGGCCACGGTTCTTCTTTTTTTCTCCTCTCCTCCATCAGCTACTAACACAAAGGGAGTCCTGATTATAGATGTTTTTCAACAACAGTAACTGTTTTGAACTGACCATGAAATTCAGGTGCAACACACTGTTTTCATGGGTAGGCCTACTCTGTGCTATCATCACAGAGTGAGACAGTTCTCTCTCCAGGGTATAATTTAGAAATGTTGCTCAACAGTAGCAATCAGCCCTTGTACGGTTTAAGACTATTAAGGCATCTTAACATAACATAGATTTCTGATTCTAATGCTCATCTCCACATAAGCTTAGGTTCAGACCCCATACTATTCAGACGGAGTCAGGGGGTGAATCAACAAGCTACTGGAGGAATTTGAACTCAGAGCCATCGCTGAGTAAGCAAACACCCTGGACACTGAGCACTGAGCTATTCTGTCTCCTATGTCATATTCAGTTTCATAACAGCAAACTACTACAAAATTGTATCACTGTATTTGTTTTGAAAACCTAGGTCAGTATTGCATGTGAAAAAACCCACTAAATTGCACCGTTTAACCAAGAATGTTTCTTTAATTTTACACTGCCAAAACAATATCTTGGATATCAAAGTTATTGATGTTATGTAAGTTATAAATTAAAAATTTTAAAAACAATTCAAATATATTGGAAACCTTTTCTTTTTCTGATAAGGAACAATGATAATAATTATACAACTATTTTTAACATGTAGTGATTTACAATACTTCAAGCAAAGAAAAAAACAATTTCTGAGAGTAAAATCAATTTGCAAATGATCATTTATCCACCTTGAATGGTAAGTTCTACTTTCTTATACTCCATATAACTGGAAAAAGTGAGACAAAGAGCCGTGTATGCATGCATAAACAACAAAAGGAATTGTAATATTTTTTTTATGAACTTTGCGGGGTCCTTAACAGCTATAATCATCTTGACCATAGCAACGCAAGCTAGGTTCACAAAACAGATGCAATGTTCACTTTATAATCATCAAATTATGTATCCAGCTTCCACCACCCACTTCAAATTGACAGTGGATTTTTGTCAATAGCGACCATGAATCTTTAAGCAAATAAAAGTTACCAGTTTCTCTTCTACACTTTTTTGTTTTGTTTTAACTGTTGTTTAAATGGCGCAGGCTTTTAAAGATATCAGAAAGATGAACATAAATATCTTAAATAACTGAGACATTCATAGGCTCTTTAAACACTTGACAACTATTAATATCACAAAAGAGCCACATTACCCCATTACACATGACCTGTTTACTGAGCTTTCTAAAATACAGGACCTCTTTACTTAGTTTCTTAGTAAACTGCACTTATGTTTTCCTAAAGCTTTCCCTGAAACTTTGTCTCCAACTTTAACATCATTTAATACCTGTGCGATTCAAGACTTTTTCACAAGTTTTTCAAATACCAACAACCATCAGTCTATATACTTTCAACTGTTTGGCGATTATTTGACTATTATAATTATATTGGTGTTATTCAATAAAAATTTTCCTTGGAATTTGTAATTCTGAAAGCTGAGCATACAAAAGTTCTTATTAAATTCTTAGCAAAACAAACAAAACATTATAGAATTTGACAGCCTAGAGTCTCTCTAATTTCAGTTCTACAAAAATAATTAGTCGAAAAGCATCTATAGATTTTAAATTGAAATTTTAAAAAACAGAAAGGAAAAACATTTAAAACAGTTATACTAGCTGAATGGAATGGTTAATAATGTTAATGAACAAAAATATGGCAAAAAAACACCTTTTTTTTCTTTTAAACAGAAAAAAGAGGATTCTCTTTAGACAAATAAACAGAATGACGAAAGAAAAAAAATATGTAAAATAATTTAATTTCCAAATGAAAATCATTCTAATCTGTAATCTCCAATTGTATCTCATCACATAAAATTGCAGCCCAAAAAATGTAAAACATATATACAACTTTGTCTTCATGAAAGTTTGGTTTATCAAGTGTATCAGCACAGATGCTGCTTGTAAATAAAGTGTCAAATCGATCATTTACAGGATGTCTTTTAATGAAACAAGTTTGTGAAGTAAATTCAAATCTAATTTACATCACTCAAATCACAATCACACATGCAACAAGGCTATCAATGTTCTTGGCATATTTGTGCAGATGAAATGTTTTTTTCTTCCAAAGAATCAAGCTCGTCCGTCTTGGGAATGTGGCTTTTGTACTGCTGCTTTGTACGTGCAAGATGGAGCCATTGCTTGGAGTGAACACTGGAGTAAAATCAGATGCACTAGCTTGTAGCTGAAACAGATGTAAACTCGTCATGCAGGCTCCTTCCTGTTCGGCTGCGGCGTCCTTTTCTTTAATCGTTTGACCAGCGGATTATCATACACCCAGTTTTCACCAACCTCATGGAAAAACTGGAAGAAGACAAAAGTAATAAGAAAGATTTTTTTTGTTAACATGCAAAAAATTCACACATTCATTGCGGAGAAGGAAACAACTATTTTATTTTCAATAAGTCCCCTCCCCCAAATAAGACATTATATTTATTTAACTTGTGAAATTAAAATATGTTACATAAATAAGAAAATTGTTTTTATCATAGATAATGGAATAAGAAAGGCTGTGAAAAAAATGAAAAAAAAAAAAATTCACCCGCTCCTCGCGGCAAGTAGGTACCACTTCAATAAATACATTATAAAACTACATTGAAACAAAGAAACAAGACAAAATCATATGGTTTACAAGTCAAGTAAAGATTTTTCTGTCTAATTTATTATGATGCAAGTCTATGCTATAATCATTAAAAAAGAAAAAAATGAGAAAAATTTGGTAAAACTGATGACACACCCATTAATATAACAACAGCTGGGCATAAAAGGAAAGACATTAGAAATGTAAAAGATTGAGGCGAAAATAAAAGCACTACTTTCCATTTTCTCTTTTGGGGAAACACTTATAAGGAGGAGGAGGAGGCCAGGAATAGTGAGTTTTCCCACCCAGTGCTGCGCTGTCAATAATGACTGTAGTAACTCGACTGCGAGGCCTATAGCAGCAGTTTCCAGAAGTAGACGACACAAAGAGGATAAAGGAAGTAATTGATCTACAATTAACTTCAGCCCGGGGATGCTTTTGCAGGTAAATCAAACTGCCATTCACTTGTTGCGCACCCTTTACATGTATGTTTCTGGTGTAGCTGTCTCTCTTTGGGTGATCATGTCAATATAGGGGGCTTTGTCAGGGTGGGAAAGCTGTACATTTCATGTACGGAGCAGGCTTATTCCTGCATTGTTGTCGCTATGTCAAAGTGGTGGTTTGACGGCGAGCCTTATATCCTTGCTGTCGAGCTATTGTTGGCCAATGTTGTATTGTGCATACAGTTCTGATAAGGTGGAAGGAAACCTGTCCATCATTGATGCAAGAAGGGGAGAAGAACTTGCACAAACACTAACCTTAGTTTCCCATTTTGTGCCAGATTCTTTTCGCTCCTTAGCCTCGTCTCGTTGACGTTGCTCCAGTTTGCGTTTCTCTTCTGTGGCGGCATCCACATTTTTCTCTTTGAGATTATAGGTCACTGTCCTCCACAATCTGGTGAAATTTGAGTAATTGTTTCCATTTTTAATTTTTTTTACATAGTAAAATGACGTTTTAAAAGCAAAAGCAAAGTGATCATCTTTATTTTGAGTCTGGCAGGCTACTTTCTTATCACATTCTTAATGCCTGGCCATATTTTTATTCAAAACATTAAAAATTGGGTAAAAATTCTTCCTACAACCAAATTATCGAACAAAAACATAAATTTAAAAAGTTCTTGATCATAGTTTATCTTCAACAGTTAGCATAACTACTTCACGAATGAAAGACTGAGGCATGGAGCATTGAGTGAGACAAGCACTTTCATTGATCCACTTCTGTCGTAAACTACTGGTGAAGACTTTTTACAGCTGTACTAAGACATTAAAATATAAAGCTGCAATTGCATTTCTAATATTCATAAACATTCAAGTTTCTTACCTAACGTTTACATGAGATGCAACATCACAGTTTCAAATTTTGTAAGGAATTTATAATCAATTTTGAGTCTTTCCACAACTGTTGTCTCTGAAAGGACATCTTGAAAGGAAAGCCTGCAACTCATTATGAAATATGCTGGACTTCTTTAAATCTCTGTCCTCCAAGGTTCACCAACCAAACAGAAAGAATTTTGTAAAAACAATAATTCAAGAGCAAACTACTCTTACTTCCGTGATTCAAATTCCTCTTGTTCATCAGGATGCCTGAGAATCTTTTTGATGATAGGTAGAGACTTTGTGTCCACAAATATTTCATTTTGCTGGAAACAAAAATAATGCAAAAAGTGACAAAAACTACCTTTATGAACTTTGTAGAAGCAATACATGTTCAGAATAGGCCTGCCTTTTCAAAGCATCTTTATTGTTATTATTGTTATAATTATTATCGTTGTTTTTGTTGTTGCTGCTGTTGTTACTAAGTATGTAGCAATAAGTATCTAAACGTATTTTTACTCCTTACAAGATTCTACTAAATACTTAGTACACAATAGGATACAAAATTTTACTGAACAATAAGGCACAAAATCATGCAAGACTGAAATAGAATTACAGCAGGAACACCCATGAATAATCATTGCCAATGATGAAACATGTTAATGTTGTTTTGTTTTGTTTTTGCTGACAAAATGTCAACCTGAACATGAACTTTCCATGAAAGAGTACTAATTGAAATAAAATAAATATTTTGAAGCCTTGTACAACAAAGGAGGAGTGGTAGAAGTTGGAGAAGAGGGAGGAGGAGTACGAGTATTCTTACCCCAGTGACCCACTTGGCAAACATAATACCATTCCACTCTCCTTCAATGGTCACAAAGGGCTTTTTCTCATTTGGTTCAAATATCTGGGCAGTTAATCTGTGCTTTTGTCGTCCATAAAAAGGCTGTGAAGACGAGAGAAGACCACACTCATGACCATTTGCTTCAAATGGGCACTTTAGCTAATCTATCCTTTAACTTTAATTAAATAAAGTAAGTGTTTAAATTTCCTTCACAGCCTTTCAGGCCCCAAAGATGAGCATATTCAGTTAAAATGGTGCAAAACATGACAGATAATTCTAAATCCCCTTCAACACATGATACAACTTTATCTTCTGTCATTACCTTCTCGGCAAAATGTCATGCTTATATACACATTTGCACCCGAATTGAGAAAATAAAAACATAAGGACTTTATCAGAGAACATAATGTCTGGACCAGTACCACAAGGATTTGAATCCACACCTACCTTGTTGTAAATATTTACTCACATGTCATACTATTCATGTTTTCATTTATGCCTATTATATTTATTTTCTTGCTCTTTCAAAGTTTGCTCTGTGTACATTCTCTCCTCATCTATATCTCTCTTTTATTCTTCTTTTTCATTTTTTATAAGACTGGTTTGCAGCAACATAAAGAACACACCTTTCCAACAACACAGAATGATTTATTACTGTAATTACATGAATCTCATGGACAATTAAAAAGTAATTCATATTCTTTTGTTTGTATTTTTTTCAATGAAAAGACTTGGACATTGAGACTGAGCTTTGAAAACAACATAAATACTTGTTTTTAATTCTCTTCTAAAACATAAAAATAAAATTGGAACTCAATGTTACTTGTAATTAACTTAGTTTACAAAATATGAACAATTTGTTTAATGTTAACCTGAAATCGTAAATGAATTAATCTTTTTTTTTCAAAAAAAATTATCTTTTACTATCCTTTTTTTTTTCCAGCTCTATGTCACTATGGCATAGCCCAGAACTCTTCCGATAACACAGAAAAGTTACAAGTAGTCTATAATAATGCTGAATATTTTGTGCTAGATTTATGAAAAGTAGGACAACACGGTGTAAAATTTTTTTTTTTCAGCAACAAAAATTCATTTTTTTAATGACTTAGTACTTTGCCATTAAGAAATCCTGCTTTCATCTGTTAACTTTATTACCTTTGTATGGAATTCTACAAGTGCACTGAAGCCAGTCTTGACACAGGCAATGTTTATTTTCCCTCCCAGCTCTACCCATGGCACAGTCAATATGGACCTGACGAAGACAAGATCTCTTCAATGCATTTGAATATCAAGGACAATTTTCACACGTCTCATATACAGTATATTTATGGTATTTATGCTAAGTATTAAAATGCACACTAATGTCAAATTTGCCTTTTGGCATTTTCCTTAGAGAAGTAGTAGCCATTGTGAAGCCATTTCTTACAGAAATAGAATCTGCCAACTCAATAATTCATATCCACTCAAGCTTCTATGACCCGAACTAGTAACAAATCAGCAGGCAATAAACTTCAATCCTGTATACCTTCGTGTTACTCCATATGCTATCACGGTTTTATTCTTTACACTTTACAAAACCTTACTTAGTATCAAATTCTTCTATTCCACATTTAATTTTTGCCTCACCTTCCATAACCACTAGGAAATGACAATGTGTACTCCTCATCATAGTCCAGGACAGACAGCACACTTTGTCCAATCATGTGCACACCGATGGACAGGCCCAAAAATTTGGACTTTGTCCAAATGTAGCCATCCAAAGAAATGCGTTTGTTGTAATGCTCAGCATAGAAAGCAGAGACTAGAGAAAGAGAGATTTCAACTGCTTGTAAACAAATCTAATTAAAACCATGTCTCTGTTAGCAATGTTAACAACAAAAAATGTTAATGTTAGCAACAAAAGATAATCGATATGCAAATATCTTCATCCAGATTCAAGAGGAGGAAAACTATGCAACTATTGAGAAAATCATGGGTTTTGTTGTCTTTTTTCCATTCAAACATCAAAAACTAGGTAAAAAAAGGATCCTCAACTGAATAGGAAACTGTCGCCTTAAGTACATTTCAGCAATATTGTTTATCAAGTGAAAGGACAGAAGCAGGTGGAGTTCCATGGCTTCATGTTTTCAGCCCAGTGTTTCTCAGGCTCTTGTCCAGTCAGGTCACTGTGCTTATGATTTGAAACAAACAACAAATGTTGACCTCAAAACTGTAACCTCATGTTAGTTTAGATCCGACGCATAATATATTTGAATTGTACTGTACATGTTAAACAACATTCTACCTTAACATGCAAGCAATACTTCATGTAAATATTATGTAAAAAAAAATGGAATTCTTGTTCAATGTTGATAGACTATAGTTGAGATCTGATGCATAAAGTATTTGAATTGTACTGTACATGTTAAACAATATTCTACATTAACATGCAAGCAATACTTCATGTAACTATTCCATTAAAAAAATTAAATTCTTGTTAATGCATAGCTGCCAACATTGGAAAATCAAAATAAGGAACACCTTATCCCGAGCACATGTTGTGGTCAAAATTCGGTCTATATGATATTATGTGTCCACACTCAGGATGTGTAGTTTAATGTAGATTAGATAGTGTTGTCATGGCCTCTTCTGTCAGTTTTGTCTCTGTTCTGAACTCAAATCTGCCCTACTTCATATCTTAAACTATTATGCTGATGTAGAAAGTACAAAGTTTGATCTACCCTGTTCATTCCTTATTATGTATCATGTTCACATCAAATTAGACATAAGCTGAAATCCTTAAGAAACATACATATAACTGTGAAAAATAATATTTGTATTATAGACTGAGACTTACATGAAGTCAGTGATTCTTGCTCAGGTAAGCATATGTACCCCCTTTTGCTTTTACAAATTGTGTTCTAGATCTAAAATTGCACAACAAACATTTCGCACAACACACAGCAAGATCATTACCGTAAGAATCTGATGGGGAAACCCGTTTGACTTGATTTGTTGTATTTACAATTTTACAGCCCCCTGGAAACCCACCGATCGCTAGTGCGTGAAGTCATGCACAAATCTAATTATTCTATTTGCTCATTGGCTCAGTGGTCATAATTTACACACGCATGTAAAGCCTAGGCCTAGTTTGGTCTTCGATGAAGCGATATAACCCAGCATCAGCTTTCACCAGGAACATAAGAATAAGATAGATCTAAAGAGAATAGCGAAACAAAGCGAAGAGAACGATGTGAACGTGAAAGCTGGAACCGGAAAGCTGACTAGCACTGTTTCCTTTTCAGGAAGAAAATGGCTAAACTACCAAAATACGGAACCGATTCATTCAATAAGTATTATCGATCTTGGGACTAAAAATATGGACTAAATCCGTTTTTTACGGAACGGTTGGCAGCTATATTAATGTGTTGATAGACTAACTGAGAAGAGTGGACTTACTGGGTGGGTGATGAGAGACCTGCTCAGATATGAAAGTCAAATTGTCTTTAGTTGCCCAAGGGATGGGTCCATCTTCAGAAAGTTCCTGTCATAAGACAAAAAAAAAAAATTAATAGCTCTTAGTATTTCTTCTCAGTGGCGCGGTGGCCGAATGGTTTGAGCGTTGGACTCCTAATCCAAGGGTCCAGAGTTCGAACCCAGGAGGTGACCG
>JBDFRD010177522.1:0-12056 GCA_039654405.1 Bullina lineata | reverse complement strand
ATGTATGGCCACATGTCGTGCACTTCTTTGTTCTTATGGGTCTACATTATAAAGGTGTGGTGCATGCACCCTTTACGCTATCTTGCGATAGGTGAGAAAGGACGGAGAAAGAAAGAAAAGAAACAAGAAAGAGCATGGGCAACTGTGCCTAATGGTTCTGACATGCGGACCGAGCCAGCCCTAGCACCTCTCCCCCTCCCCCCTTTTTTTTTCCTTCTCCTCTCTATCTCTCTTTCTCCCGATACCTCCTTTACCTCCTTTGGTCGTCAGGTGCTGACTCATGCGGTCTTCCTCCTCTCAGGCCGGTTATTCCCCTTGGGTCTGAGACCACAGGTAAGGTTTTTCTCTCTCAGCCCTCCTCACTCGTGTGCCCCCCTCCTCTCAGTTTTTCCCTCCCAATCCCTCTTTCTCCGTACTCAGATATTTCCTTTTTTTTTCTTTCTTTTCCTGTTGCTCTGCCCCCTTGCGGAGGCGGTGGCGAGTTTGAAGAAAATCCCGTTGCTGCCCCAGGCGGAGTTTTCGTGAGCTGTGGCGAACACAAAGTGTGAATTGATTACAAAAGCGCATTATCGAGTCTATTGATAAAACCGGGACTGCAGTAAGTAATGAAGGACACACCGAAAGCAGACAGCTGACGCACAGTGCAGTGAAATTTGTATATATAGAAACACCCTTCCTGGGATTCAATAACGTTCGGTCTCTGGCTGTGTATAAGAGGAGCGGCATGTCTTTATAAAATATTGTATCCTTCTGTTTGCACTCTACACTGTTGAGTGTGCCGATTTAGGAGTGTTGAGATTCTAAAGGATTTAATGTTTATTTTGCTGTGTTCTTCCGCTCTGTATTAATGTGTCCCACACAAGGAAGAAGGTAGTGCACAAGTCGAAGGAGTTTGCTGCTGCTTTTTTCGAAGCCACGTTTTCTTTACGTGGGCTTATATCTTGGTCAGGATAAAACAGGAGTTCCGATATCTAAAGGTGAGGAGAATATCTTTGAACTTGCAGTTTTAATGACACGTTAATAATAATAATAATAATAATAATAATAATAATAATAATAGTCATCTAGATCTAGCTGTATCAGAAAGTGAAGGTGTATTATACTTTTATAGTATGGTTAATTCATTTTATTTGGTTGCAGAAAATGCATCCATGTTAGATGTTTGCCAATTTGGAATGGTGGTTCTGCTCATATGCGTACACTCTAGGTATTTCATTCTTCACACACACACACACACACACACACACAAAATTATACATGATAATCTGAAGGGTTAAAGTTGTTCACATTATCTAGAAGGCCTATTTTTTTCTCTTTCTAGATTACGGTACTTTATCTCTATCCCGCGGTAGAAAATTTTCCCACTCCTCAAATCGGGTAATTTAATATTAAAGTCAAAAGGCGCATACTCAAGTTTTCAAGGCACGTCTAGGGAAAAAGTGGAATCAATAATGGCTAAATCTACACTAAAGTTGGCTGATTCAAGACGAACCGTTAACAAGCATCTTTGTATGCACAATATTAAAGAAAACATTCCAATGTAGAGCAGCAGGTTATGAACAAGAACGATAACCATCAAACAAACACAATAAGAATATTTTTATCATGTAAAACTTGTAGCCCGATCATAACATACACATGAGCATACACAGATAAAAAAAAAACCCCAAAAAACAGCAACCAAGGAAATCAGTAATATCACTAATAATAAAATCAGAAAACCATTTTCCCAACACCATCCCACACCCCCATAATTATTACTTTCAAGAAAATGACGAAAAAGATAAAATGCACATTTTAAATTTTATTTCAAAAGAGGCATTGACATGAAGAAAATGCACTTATGACACAGAGAGCCAAAAATAAAGCAGTTCAAAAAACACTTCGCCGTTCTTTAACTATAATACAAGATGAATATCTAATAAAGTTATAAGCAATGATAAAATTCGAACACACGTTCAAACCGCAGGCCTCTGGTATAATATAAATTAAGTAAATGTCATCCTCTCTGAGAAACGCCAGATTTCCTGCATCTGCCAAAACATAAACAAATCGAAAATATCTCGGTAGAAAGACAGGTTAAAAACAAAACCAAAAACCACGTATAAAACGCTATCTCCCTTTTCTGGCAAGCGTACGTTCGGCCTAGGGAACACAAGGACTCAAGCTGGGGGAGTTCCTGCTCACTGTGGAGCCATTACGTCATGCTCTTACCCGCAGATCTGGGCCTCTGCGGTGCCGGCACGTGCTTCCTGTAAGCTCTGCTGAACAAAAAAGAAAAACGAAATGAGGTCAGGTCAACAGAAACGATGCCAAGTTGCTCATACTCATACATGAATGAATGAACTGGCATGGAAGGCCCGCCCATCCGTGACACGCGCCGGTATGGGGCAGGCCTAGCTTGTTAATAACAAGAATTGATGACTAGATCTATAGGCTAAATGAGTCGTAGCCACGAACTAGTTCGGTGTCTGACTGCTAGTCTGGCGTTATTCAAGGACGGTCTTCCAATTCATTTGGCAGATCCTATATCAGGGACGGGATAGGCTGACCACCCCTGGTGTTGTTGCAACTTAGGTCCCCGTCGGATCCAATGCCTCAAGGGGTAGAGGCCTACAGGTATTGGACGGACCGTGGATTCCAGCCTGCAACGGCAATTAACTAAAAGGCCTTGGATTATACTGTATCGACTGCACTGTGGTAGGTGACAGGATAGGACGTAGGCCTAACAAGAAAAGAGAATGAGTATTTTTAAATGATGATGGTGATGAAGATGAGATGATGATAATGATGACAAGGAGAAGAATATGAATAGCCTAGTGGAAACAGTTCCTTATTGGAAACTCAGCTAAGAGCGGGAGTGGTCGTGTTCACAGAGGAAGTCAGTCCTGCCTGTTAACCCAACCATAACAAGCAAATTGAAACTGAAACTCGGGTTTTCTGACTGAGCATTAGCACCACTCCCAGTACACGACGACATGTCTGTCTAATTTGAAATCACACCCATAGAATTTTTCCTTATTCCCTTTTTGTTTTTCTCCCCCCCCCCCCCCCCCACACACACACCGTATGCATTACATGTACATGTATTTGTCAATCTACCTCGAGCTTATACTCATGGCATACGCCAATGTTCTATCAAAGCACCAAGTCATTGTTCAAGATGTAATACGAGTTGATTGTGTTTTTGAATAAGTCATTAGGCCTACTATCAAAACAGAGAATTCATGTTACTGAAAGTTTGAACAGTTGTTCAGGTGTAGTAAGAATTGGCATTAAGTTTGGGTTTACGTTTACATTGTACATCCTTAGCGTTTTAGATATGAAGCTGGATTCCATTGAGCTACAAACCTGACAGTTCTCGTTTCACTGTCGTGTTCACCTGGCCATTACGCCGGCTAACAGATTTGGTTCACCTTCGTCAGTCAAAGCTGCCCAAAGTTCATATCATGGGCTGACATGATGCTGTCATACATTGCCCTAATAAAATGTAGGAAAAAAAATAAACGTAGGATAAAATAATATACATTATAATATTGTCTAACCACATTCTATTCGACATTAAAAACTGTTACAAAAATAGCGACGAAAGCAAAAATAAAACAAGCGGACCAGACACCCCCCTCCCTTTTTTGCGCGCGCCCCGTTTAACGTTATCTCAAATACCTACTCCACATTATGACTGTGCAAGGGGCGAAATGCAAGCAGTGATTTAGCCAGCAGCTCGAGGCCGCAACTCGATAACAAGCAATGCTGGTCGACATCCGTGGAATGTTATTGACTTGGTAATCCATAATAAGCAGCTGTCACAGGAAACCCGATACAAGTAGACCGTTTTCTTTCTTTCTTTTAGTCTTCTTTTTTTTATATTAAATTCTGGATGTCCATTTTCGTGTGCTGACAAATGTTAAGCATTATCTCAAAGGAAAAAGACGGCATAAGGAAATTAATGCCTCATAACTATATATAATACACATGTATATATCTATCTAAACAGATGCCTAAGTAAAACATGAAATATATGAAAGACAAGAAAGAACATTATAATATGTGCGTCCAACCCCCTTAACACTGTTAAACGCGTGGAGGCAATTGGTACAACGTGTGTAATAACAGTCAACCAATAAAACAGAATTGACCATTTCATCTTCCCAAACCACACCCATTGACAACGTACACAAATTAAGAGCTATAGATCTAGTTTGAATAAGCGTAGCCTAAGAACTATTGTAATAACCATCCGTATTGCAACAGACCGCTAGCTTACAGTATGAATTAACTACATGTATAGGAATAAAAATATTCGGACTTTCTAAAACACATAGCCTAAATCTTTTCATTTTGCCAAATTGACACAGGGAAGTTCTTTTCTTCTTCTCAACCCCTCTCAACAAACACCACCGTTTTTTAAGTTTCAATATTTTAGTTACCTACATTATGATGTATGGACGAAGGATCAGTCTGGGTCGAAAACATTCTAGAAATTAAACCCCAATTGAGGACTGGTCCAAACGAATATCAGCGCACTTTTTATGACGTCACATGTACCGAATGCCATTGGTTGAACTCCTTGACCAATAGCAAACACGACCAGCACATCTTCGGCAAGCCTAGCCTATCGATCTGGGCCCACCAGGCTGTATTATTATGACTAGGCCGATGATGCGAGCCTGTCATCTCTCTATCATCAGACAATTTTGTCATCACACATCTTTGGATATGTGCATTTTGTTAAATCATTTTCCTTCAGGTAAAAATTGTAACAGAATAACCTGCTGAAACGCGCAGCATATACTGAAAAATAAAATCCGAGTGGCGAAAAATCAATAAAACGCACTTCAAGGAAGAGAAAAATCGAATCGCCCAACACATGTTTGACCCGCTGTGCTCTTCACATCAAGGGACGTTACTGTAAAAATATTCACAAGCGGCCATTTTCTGGCATAATTTACCAACTGGGAGCAGCCAGCGGACTTGGATTACGCCGGAGTTTATTCGGAAGTGTAGATCTACCTCATTGTAAGTCATCATTGATAATTGTTTGCTTACCAAGTAAGAACATCATCTCTTCTTTACCAGTATCTCAGTCATCACATTCTGTCGAAAGAAACAAATTAGAAATGAAACATGTTGATAACTGTCCGTGAGTCAGTGAGCTCATCAACAGGGCGGAATGGGAATGGTCGATGTGGTGCAGTGATTACTCACACTCTTCCATCAATTTCACAATCTTTCCTTTTTTTATACCTAACAGATGTTCAAAGTACGTAAACAAGGAATATCACCTGTGAGTACGACGTAAACTGAATTGAAAGAAGGCGATGCAGAGTCCATGGGGAGATTCGGACTGGCGATACCTGCCAGATTACAGCGAACTCCCCTTGTTCATCCTTCAGCTGGACCCAGCTGATAGGGCAGTAATCCGTATCGCAGGTAAGTTATGAGTAATTTGGTTGTGTTGTCTCCCCTCTACCTGTACAGGCATGCTGTGCACTAGGCCTATGCAGTTATCATGAAGGTGTTGTTCCACCATAGGTAATGTTGGCCTCATTCACTCTTTGAGTGCCATCATTTTTTCCACAGGTAAGTTGTGTAAATTAAATTTTGTGCATCGGAAAAAAATGTAGATCTAGATCTAGATCTAGTGGGTGAATTAAAAAAAATACTTTAAATCTCTGTATGAGTCTAGCATTTTGATATACCTAGATCTAACATATTATTGCAAAGACTAATTGAATGGAGATTGTAAAAACATAAAAGTAAACGCATAGGCCTAGAAAAAAAAGAATGGAAGTAAGAAAGTAAAAATTAGAGACGACAAAAAATTAATAACTGCAATATTGTTCACTAACCTTATATTTTGCCAGGCATCATACGTAACTCAAAATAATTAAAAGTTTGGAAACCACTAGATCTAGATCTAGATCTGAAACAAATAGTGATGTTCTTAATCAGAACCAATAGATCCATGATTGGCACGAACAGGGCCAGCGGCTGCACAAATAAATATATCATCAGTGATTGGCACTCAAACACATTGTAGAGCCTTTGACTTTTTGACTTTGAGCCAATTGAGTTTTGTAATAGTACAAATTATCATCAAAGCGATCATCATTCATTAAAAGTTGACTTCATGTTATAATAAATACAGACACCCCAATTGCTCATACAATTTTGAGAATGAAATAGAATCTACCTTGCAAAAAAGTAGAGTCAACATTTTGGAGTTGTCAGGAAAACCCCCAATAAAAGTAGAATAGAAGTCTACAAAGTGGCAAAACAGCAAGTAGAATACGCACAGTATATATACCCGATGGATGTGTTGCCAAACAATAAACTGTTTTTGAATTATATACTGCAAGATTATAATACAGTGAAATAATACAGTGGTCTCCACCTAAGAACCCGCCCCTCAGGAGACACAATTACTGTGTTCTTAGACGGATTTCAAAGAAAAACGATATTTGCAATTGAACAACACAACTCAGACTGAGGGGGAGGGGGCTAACACATTAGGCTGATGGAACGTCATCATTGACCAAATCAATCTGTGATTGGCTTACTTAAATTTTAAACACCAATCAAAATCATGCTTAATTCCATGCCAGATTATCCCTGTCTGCATTAGCCTATGCAAAACTATGCAAGACCCTGGCGGGCTCCTTTCCATAAAATCTAACTCAAACATCTTGGTTCTGATCCCGTGCTGAGACGCCGCTTCCACTACGTATATCAAAACAAAGAGTGGTGTTTCATCATGACTGTGTGAAGGCGGCTGGGTAGGGGTGAGTCTAGGTTGAGGGGTTACACTATGGGGAGGGGATGCTAAAGGTGTCGGTCGGAGGATAAGGGCGGGGCACAACAACAAAGCGTAGATCTAGCCAATTATGACTGGTCTAAGATGCAGGTAGGGGATGGAGCTGAATAGGCACTCTTCCAGCGATGAGAGTGGATAGGCTAAACCCATCAACGCAAATAGGCCTAGGGGAACAAACAGAGTGGGGGCCAGAGAGAATGAGGCGTTGCTTTCCACCATGGCTGTGGCCTAGCCCTAGAACAAAAGCAGGATTCTGGTGCTTAAGGTGGCGGCTGCTTAAAAATAATTAAATAAATAAGGCCGTGTTCTTAGGTGAATTTTGTAGTTGAAAGCAGGCTCTTACGCAAATAAATTATAGAAAAAAATCCATTTCACATATAAATGATGGGCTCTTAGGCGGATCGGGTTGTTAGGCGATGGGCTCTTAGCTGGAGACCACTGTAAGTTCCAATTAAAACGGAATAAAAATCATGTAAAAGAGAGTGATGTTAAACTGATTTTGTACTTCAGATAGATATGGGTGCTTTTATTTAATTTTAGAAAATATATATCTATGAGTTGTTGCGTAAGTCTAATATATTACTAAATTATGATGTCACAAAGTTGTGAATAAACCAGATTATGTAACTACAAGTACATGAATTATTAGTTGTGTATTATAGATTTCTAATATTAAAGTGATGTCTTGAATACTTTAACTTCTAAATGTTTTGAAGAGGCTTTTGATTTTACAAAAGAATGCTTGCTTCAACAAAACCTCTTACCTCGTTGTACAGTTTCCTGTTTGCAAACAAGTTTGCTGCAGCTGTCTCCCTATTTTGTAATTCATAATGCTATATTGTCCAGCATTTTCATTTTGTTTATTAATAAGCTGGGAGAAAGCAACATTATCAGTTGACCTGATTTAAGTCTGTACCAGATCCTTTCAAGACCAGTAAAAGATGATCCTACAGATAGTGTGATAGAGGCAGGTACCAATGGGTTGTGAGGTCTTGATAGTGTCGAAACACTTCCAATTAGCCATATTCTGGTCCACTGCAGGCCAGTCTGGAAAAGCCAAAAAACATGACAGTTTTATAATTTTCATATTGCAGTAATTTATGGACACCAAAAATGACAATTATTGTCCAAGTGGAGATGAAAAATCAAAATTGATAAAATACATGGTCCGTTTTGGATTTCCGATAGTTTGTCAGTTTATCTTGAATTTAGAATGAACTCCTTTTCAGAACTTGGACGCGATATATTTATAATGAGGCTTTGCCAGAAGCTTGCACCCCAAAAATTACTTTTTTCTTCATAGTTGTGAACAACATTTCTCAAATAAGTCTGAAAATGAGTACTTTCGCAATGTTTTGAAATTCCCGCTCACATGTTAAAGCTATGCATATTTTACAGACATAATAAATTAAGCTCAGATTGTCTTTTCTTTCCTTTCCAAGTTATATTATTCATTTTTGAAATGTTGAAAAACTTGAATTATAAAATTATCACTCCTGGAAGATTTTTGTTCATAACTATGATGACCAATGACGTTCTGGCACAGCCTCATATATTATATTTATCAATTCAAAGAAATTTTGATTAAAATTTTAATTCTGCTTGGACTGATAAATAGGCCATCAGCCAAGATTGGTAAACATCTTCCAGTGGAAGAACTCTGTTACAGAGTGACTGTATTGTCATTGTGGGTGCAAAAAGATTTTAAACAGCTTGAGACACTGGAGATAAGTTTTCTAGGACAAAAACTAAAACACAATCAATTTACCACCAGTAAGATATAAAATAAGAGACAAAATTCAGGTGAGGTACCCAACTTACACAAGGCAAGAACAAGCATGACTGTTGTGGTAACAATTCCAATTTATATGGAATGGGGACAAATTAATGGTCTCATTATGTTCTCAGATGATGTCTGATTTTTACACAAAAGGTAATGATGGTCAAGAAAATATGTTATGGACTGATGAACATAACTTTCATGCCTGCATTTTTTCATTCGTAGTTACGAAGGCAGACGTCTCATACTATGAAGATAAATTTGAACCTAGAATGAAATTCCACTTTCATCACAATTCAATGGGAACCAGTGGTATTAAAAATACTTTGTTGCTAATACCCCTCAACAATATCTTCTACCATTCCTGCAGGCTTAGTGGAAGAAATGATGATAAATATATATATACACGTATATATATATGCATATAAATGCACCAGCACATGAGGCTCAATTTACAAAGGACTTCTTGCAAGTCTCAGGAGTCGGTGTAATAAATCACTGGAACACAAATCCAATTAATTGTGAGGCATTCTTGACAGTTGCATCATAATATCCTACCTGTTGCCCAAGCTCTAGAAACACTAATTAAGACTTTTATAACAACTGCCACAGAGGGGCAGATAACCAATCTGGTTTACTCAGGTGCAAAAGTGATGATGTGCTCTTATAATTGATGACAGCTTGAGATGATCATATTCAATACTAATAATTGTTAATGTTCATATTAGCCTCTTTATCCTGTTACTTTTTATCATCATTGCATTTCCTTCTGCATCATTAAACTTAATTTAAACCTGAAGTGAGAAATTATATTCTTTTTTTTTTTGTTTCTTCTTTTTCCCCTTTGCTATACGCAAAATATTGGGCGTGTTTTAAAAGGCTTGACCATAACTCACTTAACAAATTATCCAAATGCTCACCATACTGTCATCCAAATTTAAAGCATATTTGCATTTTCAGAAACTAAGAAATATGATTTTAGAATAAATTATAATAAATCATAATGATATCAGTGGCAGAGTAGTTCAGAACTATCAAAATTGTAATTTTTTTTGCAAGTATTTATTGTAAGTTAGCTCACCCAGCTGCAAAATTGTCTTTTTCTGCTTTTTAAAAAATGTTTGAACCTTTTTTTTGTGCTTGTCATCTTGTGTTTTATTGAATACTTTTCATCTTGTGTCATCGCATTCTCTGTTTTGAGTGATATTATACTAAATAAGTGTAAGTTAAAGAAATTACCACACAGTCAGCACATTAACTGTCTTAGCCATAGCAAAAACATGGGTATAAAATCTTCATAAGATCTCTTTAATTCAGAATCATGTCTACGCATAAACTTAGATGCTGCTTTAATTAGTAACATGACAGGTAATATTGTAGTTACGAAAGATGCTTTCTAACTCTTCTTTGAGCTCATTATATTTATTCTAAAATTGAAATGCGACACTCACTTGTTGAGAATATTCAACCTAATTGTTTGAGGAGTTTTGTGTAATGGCAATTCACTGCATAAATAAAAAAAGTGATTATAGTATGCAAGAAAACACACTTTCTATGGTTCACAATTAGAAATTATCTGTGAAATTTCACTTTTACCAGTATCGAAAATCTTGATTGCTGGAGAAGTGAAGTTGAGAACCAAAAATGTTACGCCTGCCGGTCTACAGATTTTATAATTTTCTTGCCTGCCAATATGAGTATGCAAAGAAAAACCGAGTTGACCGTGAGTATTATTTGTGAAAAAAGTATAATATAAATCTTATGTGTATGTCTTGATCTTTACACTGAAAATAATTTTAATCAACATCTGTAGACTGCATTTTTTAAATGGTATCCATATATATAATATTAATAAAAATAATGAACTGTGTAAATACATTATTCCTTTGCTCTTAACGCTGATAAAAGTTCAAAGACTATTTACCAGCAGGACTAGATTCCTCTCTGTGGAGAAACTTATATCATTTTCACTTCACATTTCACTATGATAATAATCCGATGGTGATGATACGGAGGATAATGATGGTCATGAAAATAGTGAATAAGTGGAGGGAATGGGTTGGACCTCCAAAAAAGAAAATTATTTTTACGCATACACATCTCTCTGCCATCTCGATTAATTAATGATTCCTACCGTTTGGAAAACACTTTGTTAGTTGGAAATAATACTTTCATTATGCTGCTAAGTGTCACATTCTCTCCTCACTGTGGATTTTTTAAAGTAAAAAAAGAATTGTTTTCCTACCAACTATTGGTACTTGTATTTTCGTGTATATTGACATAGTAGCCTACAGCAATACTGTCGAGCGATACAGTACATGTGTACTAAAGACTCGAACGACAAAAAAAAAAAAAAAAGAAACAAAAAGAAGAAGAAAAAGCAGCTGCTTTGAAAAAAACAAAACATCATTATCTTAGCTTCCAAACTGTAGCCGTGCACAGCACGATGAAATACACAATGTACCTGTGTAACTGGCCAGCAGATGAAATGAGATATAAAAGAGTATATTATATCATGTGCAAGCTATTTTAATATATTTAGGCTATTCGCTGTATTATGATATGGCGTAGTCCAAAGCGAAAACAAAACGGACACATTAATTTACCACGCACAGGAGAAGCCGTGATTTCACTGTTTCGACACCCCCCACCCCCCTTTTTGTTTTCCTCGAACAAAACTAACACTAACGTATAGTTTTGCTACACAGTGATTGTCGCAGCAACACCTTAATAAAACACCTGGCCAAAGATACGTTGTTTAACACATTCGCAATGGTGTTTTATTGATAGAGCAACATTCCTCACACAAATCGAGCGATGAAGTTTCAAAGTTATTGCCTTTAATAGCTTCATCGTGTCACAGGTGTCAGAAATAACGTACCTTGTTTTTTTTTCCTTTGTTGTAATCACTGCAGTGTCCACACTGGTCGTTCAAGCCGAGAGAGCGCGCTGTACTAACTATAGCTTTAGTTCCGATGGCATACCAGGAGTTTGTAGTAATACGTGCGTGTCAGCAAAGAGCTCTTACGGCTCTGGCTTTTCTGTGCTGTCGTCTCTCCCTCTCTCGATCTCACTCTTCACTCTCTCTTCTCTTGGCAACACTACTTGTTGAGTGGAAAGTCAGTCAAAGGTGACTCCTTCTGTGTCACTTACCTGGCTTGCTGGCTCTGTTGTGCGGCTTTCTCTCTGGGTTTTCTACATTGTTTGTTGCTTACGTACACTCTCCACTCTACAATGCTCGCCGCCCGGGTCCCATTGTCATTGTGCTACCGAATACTTCGTGTGTGCTCGCGTGTACTGGTGTGTGCATCTCCACGTATTCTTTGGCAAGCGCCCCTATCATTACTCTTTGTCCCTTTCTGTCTGTCCGTCTCTCTCTCTCTCTATGTCTCTCTCTCTCTGTCTCTCTCTCTCTCTCTCTCTCTCTCTCTCTCTCTCTCTCTCTCTCTCTCTCTCTCT
>JBDFRD010177300.1:0-12057 GCA_039654405.1 Bullina lineata | reverse complement strand
CTGGTCAATCGATTGTTTCATTTTTATGTCCGAGTTATAATTTTCAACAAAAACACAACACTGGGCGCGGCCATTTGTAATTACCTTATTCCTAGTGAACTGAATGTGGATTGACCTCTTTGTATCCATTTGAGGCCTTGTCGGACTGTTAGATCTATGGTATGGGTCTGTGCCCGCTAAAGCGGGCGGTAGGGATATAGACTCTGGAAAACTGCCCGCTATAGCAGGCGATAGGGTTCAAGGGGTTAAGAGCCCGTTTCTCAACACAAAATTTGCCTAAGAACTCGGTCTTCTTACCCGATACAAATTTTTTTAAAGCAGCGCTCGCCTAAACCGCCAGAAACACTGTCAGTTGCCCTGCATTTGTTCTAGGGTTAAACCTAGGCCGTAGCCGTGTTGGAAAGCCGCCTATACTTCACATAATCGTGATGAAACATCGCTCTTTGTTTTGATTTAGTAGTGGAAGCTGCGTCTCAGCGGGAGATTTTATGGAAAGGACGTCTTGCATTGATTTGCATAGTTAGGCCTAGTCTAGGCCTAATACAAACAAGGATTGTCTGGCAGGGAATTCAAGCATGATTTTGATTGGTGTTTAAGTTTAAGATTTAAGTAAGCCAATCACAGATTGATTTGGCCAGTGATGACGCCCCATTAATGTGTTAGTGTCCCCCATACCAGTCTGAGTTGCGTTTTTCAAGTGCAAACTTCGCTTTTCTTTCAAGTCCGCAGAGCCCAGTCCGGCTAAGAACACAGTAATCGTGTCTCTCGAGGGGCGGGTTCTTAGGTGGAGACCACTTTTAGATTATAGTTTAGGCCTAGTCATTGTGCCAAGCTGGAACAAGAATATTTGAATGTACTTTAGTCTACACTGCATTCTAGGTTATAGTGCCGTGTCACTTCGGTTGTGACCTTAGAAAATTAGGTATGTATAGATCTCTGTAAATATTCAACAAATGAGCAGGAAATGCATCAGAAACTATTGCAACACAAATATTTAACATATGTTGAAGTACAGCACTCACCAGATCAGAGACTAAGTATTTGATTAAAAGCTCAAATCTTTTCTCAATCATAAAAATCTGACTACTGGTACTGGTAGCCATTTTTAGAACTTTTTGTCATGAATCCAAGCAACCTCTCACCTCGTTGACTCGTAAGAAGGTTTTCAGACGTAAAAGCAGTTTTGTTTGTTACTTTCTTAAGTTGCTGTGACATCTTAATGATTTTCGCAAATCGTGTGTCGGAAATAATGTAAATTAAATACACTCCGAATTGCTTTAAATTATCAAACGAAACAAATTTGGGATAATATTCACGAACCTGTGGCCCTATGCTCCACAAGTAGCCAAGAGGCTGGAGTCAAGTAAGTCAGTCATGAATGTCTTGTATTGGAATTTGACCGTCAAGCACCTCATTACAAAACCGATGCATCGGCAATTGGTTTTGTTTGAACCAATTGAAAAGTTAAGTTACAGCTTTAGTAAGTATTTCTTACAGCCACAGACCAAGAGCATGCCAGTGACAATCAATTCTTGCGACATCCCTCATATTTTGATTGGACTTGCCATGTAAACTCGTGGTGTCACTTCTGCCTTGTCGTCAGGGTGAAATGGCGCCAGTTTTAACCCTAGAAGCGATGACGATGTCTGCTGGAAATTTTGACGTTAAAAGTCACCTCTCCATGCCCTGCTCAGTGTAAAAAATGGCATGTGGCAATCTGCTCTCTTGTAATTTTGAGTGTGGAAAATCAGCGTTTTACGTATTAATTACTAATAAAAAGTCTACAAAAGCCCTATTTTCTGAAAGGTAATAAACTGAATTTGTTATTTATAATATTACTTTTTTTTTTACTTGTATGAAGATATGAATGAAAACGTTGTCCAAATTGCCTTCTTCCCCTCCTCCTCCTGTAACAGTAAAATGCGATGCAGATCTGGCACCTCGTCAATGTCGGGATCTATTTTTAATCCCATAAAATTTAACTTCAGCCAGCAGATTAATTCCTAATGTGAAGACAAACATTGTTTTGGTCCTCCATTCTAACAAGCGGTGCAGATTATAAACAGCAGCGATGCAAAAGCAAAAACAAAATAATAGGTTGACTGTTCCGAGTAGGCTAGGCCTAGATCTACAATCAAATGACAGAATCACACAGAGCCTGACAAAGCATCTCAAAAACCGATCGATAAAGCCATTAAATATAGAGACACCCGCCAAAAGAAATACCGAAATTTCATTGGTTGATATTTCTAGATATTATGACACATTTACTATACAATGTATTTAGCTCGTAGTCTGGCACACAAGAATGTTGATCTATGTTCTTCTCACTACCCAAAGTTCTTGCATGGCGTCTGTTGTAATGTTGAACTACGTTTTATAAGTTTGCAGGGTTAACAGACACAGGCCAGCCGGCCCCAAATTCCTTCTTTTTTTTTTTTCAGACCTATAAAGTTATGTTTACATTTTAGTCCTGCTCAGTAGTATGCTTCAAAACATAATACAGTAGAGTCCGCTTAAAGTTTAACCATTTTGGAGAGGTTACAGTGCTATAATGGATGACTTGAATGTGCTGGCAGGGTTGGTGTGTTACGTGTAGTGGTGGGTCTAGGGTGGAGGTGGGGTGGGAGGACAGCACAGCGGGCGAGCCTAGACTAGGCTAGAGCTCTTTCTTTCTGATTGCTGTCGTCAACGCCAAACTGGGATTGTCTGCCGATGCCCGAGGCAAAGAATTTTATTTTCACAGCATGGTGACAGTGACACGGTCGGCCCATTCTTCGCTTTCACTCATCTTGGGCGTTCACTTTATCCGATTTCCCCATGAAACTGGTTCATTTTATCCACTATTTTTTTACTTAAACAAATAGCGTTTCAATCGGGACAACAGAATATCGTTCACTGTAACCGATTGTTCAAATAAAGCGTATTCACTTTAGGCGGACTCCTCTGTATAAAGCGAAATATTTGCATTCATGCCTATTTGTAGAATCTATCTGCTTTTTCTTTAGGTCACAAACGATGTGACACATACTTTAGTTAAGTTGACAAGTAAAGTTACAGTCCAACGCATAGATCTATGCTTCAAATACGTTTATTGAACTCACAGATTCGCCACGCAAAAGATGCCCAAACTTTTTTCATCTTTTCTTTGTATTTACTTCACATATTTGTCGAGCCTTTTCATGGAATCCTCGACCTAAATTCTGCTGATGAACCATTACATCAAAAAGTTTCCTGTTTTAATTCCTCCTGTAGGGCCAGCAAAACACCCAAACGTTGAGCAGTTCAGTCTGCCAGGTGTTTTAAAAGTCACACAACTGGATACATTGTCCTGTTTGTGAATGTAAATTGTAATTGTCATTTTGTTGTGCTGTAGCTTGTAAATTTACAGCAATTTATGGGCCTATGTTAAGTAACCCCCTATCCAATTCAGTCCATAGGCTGTGATGCCTGTAATTGAGAGTGCAATAAAAGTCACTAGTGCATGAAAAAACAGAATTATCATAATTTCTCTTTGCTCTTCAAGATGCCCCCTGTCTGGCCAAGATGTGAAACGTACAATCCACTTGTTTCTGTCATTCCATCCCATCCAATCATATGCTTTGTATAAAATTTTGAAGTAACATTGCAGTTGTGAGTTATGAACTTTCAAAGACAATGGGCATATGGATGTAGCTATATTTAGAGCTGCTGACATGGTTGAGAATGAGATGAAATAAAGTTTTACTGCCCCTTCAATTTCTATGCAGAACATGTGCAAGAGGTTCTCTGGACAGTGCATTGAAAGGTAGACATTACAATCGAGCTATAAGAGTGCATTCATACATGGTCGAGGCTCTTGAATGATTACTTTTCATTTCATTCAAACAATATGTCCCAAACAACTCGCTGCGCAGCTAATATCAGATGCACAAAGCCTTGAAACAAATTTATGTCATACTGTATTTGAAAATGCTGAAAATTCAGAAACTTCAAATCTTCTATTTGCTGAATATGAGATTTTTAAGGAGCAAGTAAGTTGAGGAAAATATGACAATGAGAAATTCTGGTTTGGAATGTTATACAATTTCTGTGGCAACAAAAACAAACAACTTTGAAATGCATGCATGTTTCCTTTTTGCAGAAGCTGCGTCCTCTCCTATTTTGCATGAACAATCAAAACTATGCAAAGTACCTGAGTCTGAATTCTGTAATATTGCTCAATCTGCCTGAAAAAGCTTAAAAATTATAGAAAACAGAGGATTCAGTGTGTATAGGTCAGATGTAACAGCTGGGAGGTCTGCCATTGATTTGACCCGAGAACAAACCTTAAAGATGTTAAAACAAGTGGTGGAATCGTTCGGTTTAGCAGAAGTCTGCCCACATACTTCAGATGGTGTGTAACGCACCACAACAGGTCACAGCTTTACAGCAGATCACCTATTTGAATTCAAAATCGTTCGACAGCCATAAGGAAATGGATGCGTCCGAGAGAAAACTGAGTGAGAAACATGAGAGGAATGCTGTTATGGCTTTTCAGCATTTACTGACCCTTTTGAAATGAGCATCAATGGAAATGATTTGATTTGTTTGTCATCAGGAAAGAAAGTGTCTGAAGACATTGCCAATGACTTTTTGAGATTAAATGAACAGGGAAAGGAACACTTTGAAAACTTTGTTGAAACAAGATGGAAATGTAAAACAGTTGGGTTCAAACACCCACTACCAAAATCAACTCTCAAAACATTTGCATCTGCCACTTATGTTGTGTCTTTCCGAAGTAAAACCAAAGAGGTCTAAAGAATTTGTTCGGCCAATTGCTTGTTTTGTCCCATCAGCATGATATCAATCTGGAAAAAGTGTTACCCACTGAGCCCAACTCCCTGGTCCTTGGCATCACCCTTTGGGTTTCCTTTGAAAACAAACAAGGCTCCACTTTTACATGCTCTTGAAAGATGTCTCTAAGAAACAAGATACAGTATATGTCGTGGATGGAATGGCTTTTCTTCATAACGTAACAGATATGCCCAACACTTTTGGAGACCTTGCATTAAGAAGTTGCTGCACAGTCTTCCCCAAACAGCATGCATACATTTTATTACAGACACATACAAATCAAAAGTATTGAAAGAGACAGAAGAGGGCGATCCAAGAAATCTTTCCTTCTGACTGGGTGGCCCACAAACTATTGTTTGAGGTCATCAAAAAACAAGTCATCGTTTTTCTTCTTTTTTTTTTTTCTCCCTTAATAAAATGGTGTATCACGTGTCCTCGGAATCACAGATTCTTGAATTATTTTTTTTTCAATCCATTATGTTTGTCGAATGCATGTTGGATTGTAGTCACTTATTGTGTCTTTGTGAGGTATAAATTATAACCAGACCATTTGGATGGATATAGGAATGCTTGGAATGTGATAAAATTTCCACTAAATTTTTATGGTCATTCATTAGTTATCATTTAGGAAGTGTATTGAAACACATTTTTATTTTTTATTGGGTAAGCTGTTTTTGAGGCTGTGGCATGGTGGCAATATGATTAGAAGCGTTGTGTGAAGGACATAATCTTCTGAAAGGACCTTTACACAATTTTTCTGTTCCCCACGTAGGTGCGTGGCTTGGTGGCTGAATGGTTAGAACATTGGACTCCTAATTCAAGGGTCCAGGGTTTGAATCCAGGAGTCGGGAGGTGATCGTTTTGTGTCCTTGGAAAAGACACTTTACAACACCATTTTTTCTCTCCCTACCCAGGTGCGAATTGGGAAACGGCATATTCTGCTGGGGAAGTATGCCTATGACAGACTAGTGTACTGTCTAGGAGATGATGTAAAATCATCTGTTCCACTTCACGCTACAGAAACCGGAAAGCTCCGGCTCTATGGGCCTCATGGGCTTTGGGGAACTTTACTTTACTACATGTACTTGCCATGTAGGTGCAGATTAGGTACCTGCATATTCTGCTTGGGATATAAACTTATGACAGACTAGTGTCCTTGCTAGGAGATATGAAATTATCTGTTCTGCTTCACTGACATTGTAGAACTTTGAAGACAATGTGAAGCCAAGCGTGTTCTGAGTGACAGTCTTTTTTAGGATACTAATTATTAGGCCCTACTGGTACATGTACAGTTCTTTTAGTTTTAGGGTTTTGAATAGATGAGCACATATCTATCATCCACTAATTTTAAAATATTACTCATTACTTTCAGTTCCATCAACAAATGGCGGCTAAGAATAGCACTGCTGATCCACATTCAACTGGGGATGCTTATGTTTTTCCGACTTCTTCCGGGGATCACAGGCGCCTTTGGGTTCACAGTTATCAGCCTCCGACGCCTTGATCTGCCCCACCCCCGCCCTTGGGAGTATGCCTGGCTTGTGAGTATTTTTGTGGCAGTGATTGGATGGAGATCGACCCCTCAGAACAACTCCTTTCTTCTACGACAGTTCATCCTGGGCCTTGTGGTGTTTGGTCTGGCTCCCGTCTTCTTTGGGGCTTTTGATTTGAGGAAGGACATTATGCTGTACTTGCAAGAGCGCAAATTCACCTACGAGATGTGGGGGTTCCCGGCTGTTCTTATTTGGAGTACATTCATGCTGATCGCCCTCCAGCTCCATTTATTCTGCCTGTACTTCAGCTATGTTCTTCTCAAAGCATGGAGGCCACGGGGGAAGGACCCCATGAAGACTAGATAGAATTAGAAGCTCTCTTATTTTTATATTAAAATTTTACTTTTAGGTTGCATCTGCTGCTGTGTTCATCACATAAAGTATTTTTACACAACTCCCATCCCCTCTTATGGAAATAACAAAAAAAAAAAAAAAAAGAATTATTGGCCTTGCATGTTGTGTTGAATGTAAAAAGTAGAAACTTAAATTTTCTGGGTAATTGTCAACGCTTTTGTCTTCAGTTATTCATAGAGATCTCAATTTAGTTATCCACCCCCTCTCCTTGTTTCACAAAGGACTATCACTATCAATATAATTAACCATCACCCCACTCCCTTGCATTGCAGCCATTTTCAAGGAAGGCTGTGACAGTTTACTCTTTTTGTGTGTTTTCCTATGTGGAGACTGGATGTGCATATTTCAAAATTAATTCTACTATCTTCCTCTTTCAGTTCAGTTTTAAGTTTTGTTATCTTTCCTGATTCATCACGGTCATCCAGAAACATCAGCATCGTGTTATGAAGTCATGTCCCTATCATGAGCTAAAGAAAAACCCACTCATGATAGAGATTAAGAGGAACAATTTATTTGAATTTCTTAGATAGAAGAGAGTGAAGAAAATATGACTAATATTCTTTGGAAAAGGAAAAGTGAGGTCATAATTCATCAAGTTTCGGAATATTCAGAATTTAAATCTGTTTGTGAATAAAAGTCTAGTCACGCAAAATGTTACATGTGAACAATAAATCTTTAACCCAGTTATTTTCTTTAATACATTGGTTTTTATTGAAACTAACAGCAAAAATCTCAATACCATACCCTTCACAAGCAGTGTGAATTGTTGGTTATTTGAAGTAGTATTTCTGAATATTTTTATGTATAAGACATGTTCATTCGATTGGGATACCGGTACACATATTTTGCTGTTATTTAATTCACCTGGGGCAGATCATGTAATGTATTTTAAAGGGGTCATTAATTATTTTAAAATAAGATTGAATTGGACAGGCCTCTGAAAATATTTAGTAAAATAAATAAATTTGCTGTACATGTATTTCTCAAATAATTAATTTCTCCGGGCTCAGGTAGCTGTGTCTTCTTTTCTGGTTTGTGGACTTTTCATTTAAGCATAAAAAAAGCTGTATTTTGAAAAGTAGACAATTTGTGGTTTAGAAATATTTTTAAAGAAAAAACTTGATTTAATTTGATATTCATCTGGTGACCATGTTTTATGCATATAAAATCAGAATGATATTTCTGTAAATGGTTTCCTGAGCACTGGTTATTTACTTTTTAATGCAATATTGAATGCCATTCTTTTGCAATTTTACAATTGTTTCAGTATTTAAAAATGGAATAAGCAGTTGCAGACCTGGTCTCAAGTTAAATTGGTTGTGTGACATCATTCTTATTGACATAAATTGGACAGACTACAACATGTACTTTTTTCTTTTCTTTCTTTTTATTTTATTTTAAAGAAAGGTTTATATTTGTCAATCTATGAAGTCTGTTTTTTTCTTTCTTTCTTTCTTTTTTTTTTTTTTGAAATTTAATATAACAAAATTTCTCTTATTTTACATTTCACAAACTTGTCAGATTTTTATGAAATTGAATGATGTGTGGTAGAATGAGAATGTGACCTTTTAATTTCCTTTCATTTTTATGGATCACTTTCTTTAGAGCTTTTTCTTCTTTTAATGTAATTTTTGTCTCACTCTCCTTCCTCTTCCTCTTTTTCGTTTCTTTTTTTTCTCTCTCTCTTCTTTTCTAACGTCTCAAAATTTTGTGATTAATATAAATGTTACCTTGTTTTATGGTGCTGCAAAGGTTTATCCCATGGCTAAATAAATAACTGTGAACCTTTCGTGCTTTCCGTGAGTTTCTTGTCTGTTTTGAGGGCAGAGATGTTGCTATTGTTGTTCATGTACAGTGATAAACACAACATTACCACTCCTTGGACCTGATACTAGGAAGGGAGAAGCCCACCCGTAAGATTGGTTATGAAAGTAATGTGTCATGTCGAGGTAATTTTGAATATTTAATATTTTTTCCATGCAAAGAAAGATAATTTGTAAGAAACATTTACATTTTTTTCAGTGGTATATACTGAAAATCAAGCAATGTCTTCATTATACATGTACATGTATAATTTTCTTGAGGATCCCGGGGTTTCATAAACCCTCTTCTTAACTAGACTTTATCACTTATCACTTCATTTGTACAACAGTCTGTAAAGCCAAATTTTCTTGAAATTTTATTTCACGCCAACAGTCCCGAAAAACAAAAAATAAACATAAAAGGCCTACTATTGATATATATGTATCGCATTTTTTTTTTGCATACACAAGTATTTAAAGATCTTTCTTTTTTAGCCCAACTAAAGCTCTGTGTTGTGTGTTTCCGTTTCATTTTGATAAGGAAAGAAGGCCCAATGTGTCAATGAGAAAATTGTTTAAATTTCCCATTCAATTCTGATGTAGGTGAGCTACCATACGTAATCTACAATACGAGCAACAATGAGTTAAAGTAATAGTTGCACCCGTTTTAGCGAGGAAGCTGTTTCCACTTCCACGCACTCTGTAGGCGAACAATTCGAAGCATCATTGTCTCAGGCACAGTCCCCTCTCTTCCAGATTGGCATCTATTAGTGTTGGCTGTCTTCCAGATGCATGTAAACAAAATGAAATCCAAGGTCTGCCAATGATGTCCTTATGTCTTTTCTACTCCGAACCTTCCATTAGAAAAGAAAGACCATGCCTACAAAAAATAACAACGGGGATGCTGAAAAAATTGTACACTTAGGCCTACTTTATTTATTCTAATCTCCACGGCAAACCTCTAAACTTATCAGTTGTAACAAAAGCCCAAGAAAATTGTAAGAAAAGTTCAGTCTAAGAATAACATTTTCTTCAACCAATCACACTGCGCCGTTGTGACTACCACAACAAAGCGGAGAACGGATATCAAACGGGATCGGTGAATGTAGAGGGACGTCATTTTCAAGATCGATAGCTTGGGACATTCATTTCTCCCGTGTGCGGGAAAGGCCCAATTTGCTGGCACAATCGCCTGATTGAGATTTCAGGTTCTTGCGTTTGATCGACTCGGCCACTGTCGATAAATCAATAGCCGGTGAAAGCAAGTCAACAATGCACGGATTAAGATGTTTGTTGATAATAGTTTTCCGTTAATCCCATTTTCGTTTCAAGGAGAATTCCATCGCTCAGTTATGGTTATGAAGGAATATTATACGGTATCCCCGGGAGTTTTGATGGATGGTTTTAGGGCGGGACTAAAATCTGAAAAGATTCATGGCTTCGATGCTGGCTTCATCTCCTGGTGCATAGGGCGGATATGACTCATGCCTTTGTGTGTGAGGCTCCACTGAGCATGTTCTGTTAAAGTTAGCCAGGTAAAACTGTCTTAATACATGTACTCCGAAAGGGGAAACAGGTTTTCTTCAGATGTAGATGCAATAATAATCATCATCATACAAAAATAAGAGTAACTTTCTGACGTGTAACGCTCGGGTTCTGTTAAACGCGTAAACCAATAATTCGGAAAAAAAATCGTGGATATATGTTCACAGACATACGTTCTCGGGCATGGGCATACTTAAAATTGTGAAATAAATCAAAATAATTTTACTTATTTCTTTTTATTTTTAAGACTAATACATGTACATGTAAAAATATCGCCGGGTTTCATTTTGTGCACTGTCTGTCACTAATATGCTTTCAAACAAAAACGATGTCGATTTCATGGTATTTATTGCTCCTGTTGAAAGACAACGCTACGAAATGTTCAAATGATCCAGTCTATCGCAATTAGTTATCTAACTGTACTAAGCCGTTCGGAGAATGGGCCTCTGCACTTGTAATAATACATGTAATAACAATAATACGTTGTAATACTGATAATAATGCATGTAATCTTTGATCATTTTTTGTTGAGAAGCACGAGGATGATGATTAAGCCTATTTTGATCTGATACTGACTAAAAAAAAAAGAGTTGTTCGGTTCTTCTGTCGAGTTGATAGTATGTGTATACCCATAGTATAGGGCTTGCCGCTTGCAGTAACGGTACATTTACAACCATGAAGACCAATTTTCAGCGCCAACTGGCAGTAACTCTTTCTCCAGTCCACGCAAACGAAGGAAGTAATCAAGAACTTCGTGAAAACATCTGGAAAAAAAGTGTAATAAACGTGTGCATGCAACATATTTTAAAATAAAAATACAAGTTACCTCGTAGTTAGTAATAGTAATACGTCATGTATCTCACTTGAAATAGTTGAAAGCACTAACAAGTAGAAAAGGGACGGAAGACATGAGCACGTTCTTCGTTAAAAACAGCAACACGTGAACGTTTGCAGACTGACATAACAATAACACGAAGTGGATAAGAACTGCTACATTCATGTATTTCTTGGAACTCGAAGATGGGCGACCAAACACATGCGGTAACAAAATAAGATGAGGAGGGGGTAGAGTCCAGTCAGATGAAGCCCAACAAGGCTGCCAGTGTCAAAAAGGCCAGACGGGAGGGGTTGCTGGTGGTGGCAGAGGTAATGCTGATGCTAGAATGGTTGTGGTGGTAGTGGCAGTGATGGTAAGTAAGACTCTTGGCAATATTTTACCTGACGATCCCGCATCAAGTGTGCAAGAATGTTCACCTGTAACATAAATAATCGAACAGGATGGCATTGCTCACTAGACGTGTTATCTTGTGAGGATTCTAGAAGAACATCAGTGCTGCCTGATGCGCGGAGACCAGAAACTATTCAAAGATAACGTTTCGGATCATGGTTGGGGGGGCTTTTTAGGTAGGTGGGGGTGGGGGTTCCTACCAGACACAAGTCTGTAATCATGTTGTAAAGTTGTTTTGATACTCAGTATCCGGGACGTCATTTTCTGAGTGCTTGCCGTGAGTGTCGGACGAATAGTTTATGATAACACTAAGCGCTGAAATTCTGAAAATCAGCGCAACTTTACGTCGACAGAACAAGTTTTCAAATCCAGTGCAGGTCTACGTGAAAAAATAATCTTATCAAATATTATTGAGAGAGGGGGAAAGAGATGCAGGATGGTAGAAAAAGAGTGCGAGAGAGATCATTTATAGACAGGCAGGCAGAGGCAGTGAGAGAGAGAGATAGAGAGATGTGCGGCGGAAAAGGGGAGTGGGGGAAGCACTCTCGCCAATTATCTGCAGAGATTCAGTGCTGTGGAAAGCAAGCTGAGGAGCGAGGCACATTGCCCAGGTTGCGTACCTGGAACTCAAACATTTTTTGTCTCCCGTTCTTTCTTACTGGATCTAGCATAATTGCTTTCTTTAAATAAGCACTCGACAAAATGGGCAAACCTCTCTCTCTCTCTCTCTCTCTCTCTCTCTCTCTCTCTCTCTCTCTCT
>JBDFRD010177189.1:0-12057 GCA_039654405.1 Bullina lineata | reverse complement strand
TTCTTCTTCTTCTTCTTCTTCTTCTTCTTCTTCTTCTTCTTCTTCTTCTTCTTCTTCTTCTTCTTCTTCTTTTTCCTGCATCGCTATCAGAGCAGAGAGGCAGTGTCATCAGAAAATTCAGTTCAACTCAGTGCATTATATTAAGTAATAACGACGTTTGTTTCGATCTTTATTTCGGGAAGCTGAAGATTGTCTGATCTCCGCGGATGTTCGCATCATCGAGTTCTTATTTCTTTACACAACTAATTTGTCTTTGAACCTCCATCCCACCCCTAGGCTGGCTTGAACCTTTGTTAGAACGCATCCAAGAAGACCCGTCGGTACTTGCTGTACCAGCGACTGACAACATCAACTACGACACATTCGCCTACAATTTCGTGAGCAATACTGAGCAGCCGTTGGGCGGCCTTGACTTAGATTTGTACTTCAACTGGATGCCTCAGCGACCCCGTCCTACTCAAGGCGGAAGCAGACTTTCGGAGCCTCTGGCGTGAGTTGGAAGATGTGGAGTACCAGACGTGTAGACGCGATAAAGTCCAAATGTTACCTTTTTTTCTCAGTTTATTGTCCTGGTGATGTAGTCTATACATGTCAAACTCTTCTGTACGATTTAAAGTTAGTCTACACCTACACACACTCAGTATCCCTTTTTTCTATCTTTAATAAATCTCTAGGCAAAATATTCTTTACTGAAATGACATCAACTTTCACGACTTGACCCCTAAAGCTTTCCTATTCAGAACTTCTACTCGTCACAATTTTAAAAGCTAACACTTACAAATCGACTATTTAATTTTTGGGCTGTCAAGTGGGTATTCGTTTGAACACGTCCATATCCAAAATTACTTTATTAAAGGTCTTCCAATAATGGACAATCATCTAAGCACAAAATGATTATTTTTAGATGTCCTTCCATCAAAGAATAACCCCAACAGCCATTCCATTGCCCAGGCTTTCTCCACAGCTCTCCTACCCACTTAGGATGCTGCTTCGCTGTGGCCAAAGACACTTTCAGTCGACTGGGGCGCTATGACCCAGGACTTCGCATCTGGGGCTGCGAAAACATAGAGCTTTCGTTCAAGGTCGGAACGTACAGATGTGACGACGACTTTTAGGCTTGGATTGACACAAATTATTTAGAAGTGTAGTCGTAGCCAAACGATACTACTACATTAGTACACTGTATTATGTCAAAAGGTTCTATGCAGTCTTCAACATCAAACCGGTGTTGATTTTTAGCCATGAAGTACATGTATTGGTTTTGTCTTTGACGTTATTGATTTAATTGATACAAATGTTTTTGGTAAAGGGTTGAATTTTTATATCAATTTAGTCTTATTGCGATGACCAGAACCTACAATTTACTTTTACATTCATCACCAGCATTTGCACTGCAAAAGCAGCAGTAGATCTAACTGCATCATCCATACTACCTGTATGATTAATAACGTTATCACCAATACCTCTGTACTGTATCATCATCATCAAACCGTCTCTGTCTGTCTTTCGTTCTGAGCGTGTACATGTGTATGTCTCTGTTTACTCCATCTCTCCACGCCAAAAACAGGTGTGGATGTGCGGTGGACGCGTGGAGATCTTGCCTTGCTCCCACGTGGGCCACATGTTCCGGCCCGCCTTCCCCTACAGCTGGGGCAGTGAGGCCAACACTGTGCTCACCAAGAATTGTCTCCGTGTGGCCGAGGTGTGGATGGACGACTACAAGTTCTACTTCCACGAGCGGATAGCACTACAGGTAGGGGGAGGATGGGATTTACGTGAACTGTAATGTCGTTTGGGGGGATATTGTATTGCACATTGGAGTGTGGGAAGGTGAAGGAGTGCATGGTTGCTTTTTTTAAGTGCCACGAAAATAAAAGGCAAAGGTGCATAGAGCACAAAATGTATAGATCAATCTACGCTGTGCGGAGATGGATGGGCACAATCCTATCAATCGTTCGAAGGGACTCAATTCAACATTACATTCACATCGGTCCAGTACCATCGTTTGAAGTTTCAATGTTTAACTGTCGAACTGTTTCCTCAAGGCAAATTGTGGTCTCATTTCTTTAATTCAAATAATGACTTTCCATGGCGATCTTTTTTCGAATTCCAATGTGTGTTTCAAATGCTTAACGCCAAAAATTCATCTACTGACCATGATATGTTTGGACTTTGTTATCCATGGCAATGGCACGGATACCAGGAACTGAATGTGGACATGGGTGATGTCAGTGACAGAAAGGAATTGAGGTCGAAGTTGGGATGTCATTCTTTCGAGTGGTACCTGAAAGAAGTGTTCCCGGAGCTGTACATTCCGAGAAACACAAAGGCTTCGGGCAGGGTGAGATACTAAAACTCTCTCTCTCTCTCGTTTCTTCTCCTCCCGTTTTTAAATTGTGATGAGCACTCATGCTACATTGTATATTATTAATATTAGCCCTACTATGAACGCGTATAATTTAAAAAGCTCTCCATTTTATAGTAAACTTATTTTTGCACCGCTCTTGCAGAGCCTATTCTTCTAATGCTCCTATGTAAGGTTCGTCGCCTATTAACTTCTTTCAAGACCTATACTTATCCTTTCGCTGATATCTGAAAAATCATGATTGAACCTGCAGTTGCCGTCATCAATACACTGCACTGTCGTAATTAAATAATTAAAAATGAATACCGGTACAAGATAACTGGAGTTTTAAAAAATTCCTTGGGCGGGATTCACTGTTTTCGCCCCGGGATTCTCCATTGCCTGTTGTGCAATTTCAATTTCTTTTTTTTCCCCACAGATCTCCAACGTAGCCTCCCCCAAGGTATGTGTAGAGGTGGACACCCATACCTATTTGAATGAAGAAGCACACGTAACTGGGTGCTCTGCAAGTTCAAAAGAGGTAATGTGAGAATAACAGTACATGTAATAGGAAGGCTTGTTCCTCAAAGTGATCAGCGTTTTACAAATAAGGAAAGAAACTCATGAGTGCTTAGCTAGATTTTGTTTTTGTCCCTTTGTGATACATGTAAATTAGACAATGTATTGTGAGATTCTTGCTACGATTGTACAAAAGGTATGAATTACATGCAGTTTCATCCTCTTATGAAAAGCGTGTAGATGCACGTGAAAGTGCATATTATGTATTATTGCAGAGCAAGTACAAATGTAATGTGCGACCAGGAAGTAAGTTTGAGCTATTTTTGGCGGAAAATATTTGATCAAGGTCGTTCCAGGAGACGGCACGATTGGCAGTAGAATAGACGTTGTGGGTTCAAATCCTGACCGTGCTGATTCCGATGTTGTCTTTAGAAAAGACAGTTCACACGATTACCACCCAGATTTCAATACACTATCACTATCAGCATACCGGGGTAGTATTCTGCTAAGGAAGTAGGCCTTAAACAGGCGAGATCGCGTCTAATAATATAGAAATAGAAATGTCCATTCCACCTCAACCTCAAGCTCCAGCTCTCCAAGCCTTAGAGACCTGATAGTACATATTTTGTATAAAAGAAGTTTACTTTTACCAGTCACTTTGTGCAGGTGCCGGGTCTGCAATGCCATTACCAGTCTCTTGCATTTGAATTTTGATGTTTACAAACCAGTTCCAGGCCTCTTCCCTAATTTCTCTTCCTCTGTCATGCTCAGTGCTCTAGTTCACGTCAACACTGGGAAAAGGAAAAAAAAAGAGGGATGCGAGGGGTACTTTGCTTTTAGCTGTCGCAGCCTGCACAATCTGTTTATAGTTTATGTATGCATTATATTATATGTTTTGTGTAACTCCAGTAACACAACAGAACACTCTTCTCATTTGTAATTTTGCATGCAGCATTTTGTCTTGACTCACGACGGCCAGATCCGCAGAGACCAAGGGTGCTGGACAATGGACCCCGACTTCAAAGTGAGAGCAAGAGCCTGCCGTGACATGCCTCCTGGCCAGTGGTCGTACACAGAGGTAAGGGTCCTCCACGAGTAGAAATCATAAAAAGTGAAAGTAAGTTCCTTCAATCCCTATAAGTATAAGGCCCACCAAGTCAGGAGTGTCTCCCGTTTTCGTTAGCGAGAAGCGAACAGATGATTTTTTTACATCGTCTCCTTGACAGGATGCTACAATAGTAGGTTGAAGAAAAATTGAGAGGAGGCGGCATTTTGTATTGATTGTTCAAAGACCATTTCTTGCTTTTAATGTTTTCTGATCTCTCACTCTAGGCTGATACCATTGTGTTTGAGCCACAGAAAAAGTGCCTTGTCCTCAGCAAAGACAACATTCACCTGGACATGAAAACATGTGATGTGGAGGACCCAAGGCAAAGATGGACATGGCAAAGGAAAAATCCTCTTCAACGTCAAATTTAAAAAAAAAAAAAAAAAATTTGAATCCCCGAACAGAATTATGTATTACTAGAACTAGCAAATATCTAATCTGTTTGATTTAACACATAATTCTTTTCAAATTATGTTCATCTTCATTCAAACTGGAATTGAATCACATTAGGGAAGCTTGAACAATACTGACATCTTGCCCCATTTTCAGTGCTTTTGAATTTCACATTTTCAAAGCAGTTACATGTATTGGATGGACCAACTGCAGCTGGGGCACATTGTTACATGTATTTGTTGAGATATCCTTTTGACTTATATAATGTAACATGTACATTGTCATTTACATTATACAAACAGACACTTGTTCCTTATTTTTGACATCTGCAACACGCACATATATATATATACATACATGTAGGCCTATTTCAATTTCAAGCAAGTTGTCCTTTGGTCAACGTGCATGTTGAGTTAAAATTGAACTACATGTAGTTTTTAATTTTTACGACAGTTTTGTACATTGTTGTACTTTGAATCTTTACCTGTACTATACTGGAATGATGGAAGTTGTGACAGATTATTTGCTGCTAGTGCAGATAATTTGAATTACATTTTTATTTTTTGAAGACGGCCACACATGAGTGTGTGTATGAGTGCGAGTCAGAAAAAGCAAAAAAGAAAGAGAGACAGACCTAGAGACAATCTGGGAAGGGGAAAGAAAGAAGCGTAAAAGTGAGAAAGAAGACAAAAATAAACTAAAGTTTAAGTACAAACTTTGTTGCCTTCACATTTCAACCACTTTGTCTTTCTGTTCATTAATAGAGCAGACAGTAACATTGTATAGATGTATATATCATAGTCACAATAGTTTTCATAACTGCCATCGTAATTACATGTGTAACATTATCTCATGGCAAACAGAAGATTCATCTCCCCCAACACCTCATGGTAAAAACAGAAAAGTAAAGTGACAGTAAAAAATTATAACCAACAAGCTGGAAGGAGACTCATTGCAAAACTTAGATTGGCGTGTACTAAATAGTATGTGGCTGATTAACAGACAAATATGCCATCAGATGCCACATCAAATTTGGATGTGTATCAATTTTATTTTCTATCACGATGAAGTCGATCAAACTTTACTAATCGCTATAGTGTCCTCAGTTGCATTGATTTCCGGCGAGGGACACTTTTTATGACATCACAGGCCTCATTGTTGACACACGAGTCTGAAATCTAGAGATCAAGATGGACTGAGGCCATAGCATTCTTAAACCTCTCTAGTAGGTAGATCTATGTACTATTTTTTTTTTTACTATAGTTTAAAAATATGGCACTGCAAAGGTGACAGACATAATATCCCTTCGCATAAAACCAGTATAGCTGATTTGCCAGGTAAAAAGAGTAGGCTAAGGTGCCGGTATAGCTGATACGTGCCTGGGCCGGATATAGCGGCACCCGATGCTGACGGGTACCTGTGGGATAAAGAGGCACTAGGTACTGCTACACTTCCTTACTAAAAATGTTAAAATGTTCAATTCTAAGAATTCTGGCCTTCTTCAGCAACCTTGTGATATAACAAAGCAAAATAAGTTTTAAAGTCACAGATCTATCACATCTACAATAAAAAATAAAAATAAATAAATAAAGTAAAAAGCAGAGATCTTAACATTTTGTATCATTTATTCATCATATACAATTCACTGTACAACATAGCTTCCTAAAAATGTGATGATTAACATTATTGATGGTCATACCAGAAGTTAAGTTGTGGAAAATATCTCTAGAAAAAAATACAATGAATTAGAAAGCAGGAAAGCCAAGGTGTGCACAATGATCCTAAACAGGTGCCAGTGATTAAAAGACAGTGAACTGAAAGAAAAATCTCCACCCTTTTGTCTCTTTCTGTTTGTACTCCTGATGAGGATGACATTTACAATAATCAATACACAGTCATGTGATTTCCAATAATATCCCCCAAGAATTCAAATGATGCATAAACAATGAAAACAGGCTCACACACATTCAGGCACATGCATGCTTGCACACTACATGAGGTGGAATCAGGATAAGCAAATAAGCCTGAGGCACCATCAAAAGACTGCACACCAGATCAGTGGCAGCTTCTGTACAAAGTCAAGGCAGAACCAAAAGATCAAAAATATTTCAACATTGACTTTCTCAACATCATCTTAGCTCCAAAACATGTTCCTTCTACTTCTAGTAAAGCCAGAATAACTAACTGTCAAACTGCAAGACTGAATTTTAAAAATGTCCAGCAAATTGTTACTATTCCAAGTACAATGAATTTTAATCACCAGTATCAAATTTCCAAGTGTCAAAATTGTTTTGCTTTATTTTTGTGCTAGTTTCACCCACAGTGCCTGCAGCCTCCCTGAATCTTAAAATCGCATTCATGGTGAAATTTGTTTGCACAATGTTTTAATATTCAGGGAAGTGAAAGAGAAAACTGTAGCTTAACTTTCACCTTCTGGCTCAATTTTTGTAATCTACCACTTGAGTTCTGGGTGGAATAATAGGTTTCAATTGATTATGAAAATAGAAAACAACGATAAAACCTGCTCTATATTCAGGGACTTAATAAGACTTTTGCTAGCAGGCACTTCAGATGCAAATAGATTAAACTGATTCCGTTCTTCATAAACTCAAGTGTACACAAAACTTGAACACCAGAAGCCTTCTCAGTACAGGTGCTGGGCATTTGCTGAACGAGGAACTTTGATCTTGTCAATGTTTTTCATGATGATGTCATGAAGGGAGGCCTGAAAACAAAAAAAACAGTGTCAAAAACCAATACTTCTTCACGAAACCAACCAACCAGTGAGCAAGCTGTCAAAAATTACAATTAATTTTTTATTATTGTGACCACCTGTCAATTAAATGTTCAGTTTCACTTGAAACGAAGGGAAACCTTTATTAAAAAAATAAGACACAGGACACGGGGGAAAAAACCCAACCAGCTTCCTAAATTATGCAATTTTGTACATATCCCACAGACTCTTGTCTAGTAATCATATTACAGTGGAACTCGGTTATAACGAGAACCCCTGTTCCAAGCAATGAAGCACTGTACAGAGATTGCCCAAAAATCTTTAACTTCTTCTCATTTCCTGATGCAACTACAGACATAATTTTTTCCTGTTGGAAGTACTGTCAATAAAATTAAAGGTATGATATCATTCATTATAATATTTGAAAGCCTACAAGCTTTTACTGATCTTGCTGAAATTTTGTTTTTAAACTTGTACTTACGTAGTGATTTCTCATCTCTAAGATGGCATTTTGCAAGTTCAACATCTGGCGCTGATCAAATTCTATGATGGACAATCTGTAGTCTTCCTACAATACAAAGGAAAAGGCACAAATAAAAGAAGTAAACATTGGATATAATCATCATTGCATCAGTCATTTCAAAACTTGTTCTTAAGTACAGTGGAATCCGGATAAAGTCAACACCTCGGGACAGAAAAAAAAAGTTTCCCTGATTAGAAGCCACCAGCGCGTAATAGGTATCAGAGAAAGACCGATCAGAGATTCCCTCATGTTAACAATCGCCGGACCAGTCGACTAGCGAAGCGAAGTCACGAATAGTGTGAATTCTAGATAATATCTAATTGCGTTGCGAGAGACCAAAGGTCGTGGAAAATGCCGCAGGGAAGCACTTTCTCCCACTCACCCCTACCCACTTTTTCTCTCCCTCTCTATCTCTCTTTCACCTTTTAATTCGGCCACAAGGTGTAGACTTTAAGCGAAAATAGCACTGAGGCCACTGACTTTATCTGGAAAAAAAAGTTACTTAAATAAAGAAGGAACAAAACGGGACCGCTGCAAGGTGTTGACTTCAAGCGAAGAGACTTCTTGCGGATTCCGCTGTACTAAAATCACTTTAGGTTCACTCATTTTTTACTCAACATTTTCCGTACTGTTTGTATTACTCAGATTCTAGTGCTTGGAATTAAGTCTCGTAAAATACTTGGCTCCATCCGATTTCAAACCTAGATTATATAATGTCTATGTGGACAGTCTAAAATGATGCCACTGAGACATAAAAGGCAAAATGAGGTAGCAACAAGAAGAATAAAAAAGAACGAAACAACTAAAATAAAAGATAGCCGTCAGACTGTAGACCACTAAACAGTTTCTTTAAAAGACAATATTGCAACAGGACCATACAATTCCCAAAAAGTCATACTAAAGTCATGCATAAAAGGCAAAATGAGATAGCAAAAAAAACAAGAGATAGCCGTAAGACCACTAAAGTTTCTTTAAAAGACAATATTACAACTGGACTTTATAATTCCCATAAATTCATACGAAAGTCATGCAACTCACAATGTGAGGGTATTTAGCAATTTTGGAGATGATTCGACCCCTTTGAAGATAGTAACGAGAAATCTGATCCAGGAAGCTGCTGGCTTCGCTCTCCACTTGCCGGGCTTCACTCACTACATCCTCCTACAACAACATGGTGATGGTGGAGGGGGTTGAGAAAAACAGTGCAATAGTATTGGAAGAAGTATTACACACAAAATATCAGTAGAATTTAAAACGTATTTATTATTTATTTCTAAGAATGCACGAAATACTGTATGCTGAGGACTTTGAGAATCAATGTATCTCTGGTCATAACAGCGTCGCTTAAATAATGGTGAGGACTGAAAATCAATGTAACTCGGGTCATAACACCCTAATTTAAATAATGTTAAATACTAAAATGAAAAACTAATAGCACTACTGTTTCTGTTACCAAAAGCATTTTTTCTGCATAAGATTTTTGATGTATGGAGGCAATCAAAATATGCTTTTTTTAAATGAAATATTGCACACCATACACCACTTCATAATTAGTTATTTCACCCAAATAGAAGGTACTTGAAAACAACAAAAATGTTGTCTATCTCTTAAAATTCTCCTCCCTGTTGGGTAAAAGTTTTTGACAAATGTAAGAAATAAACAATTTTATTAAATCTAGCCGTTTAATGAAGTGCCATGAAAAGCATGGTTATTTCTGTCTGAAAATACCAAAGTCAAACATTTTTTTACCTGAATGGAGACACCAAAGTTGTTTCCATCTTCAATCTTGGGGATGAGGAAATTGATCCACATTCTCACCTGTCAAACATAATATGCATTTTATAACTGTGTTTTCTTTATTAGGAAGACACTTCAATGTATTATAGTGGAAACCTCAAAAGCCGAACTCGGATAAACCGAATTTCGGATAATTCGAAGTTTTCGAGACATAAGTTTCTTTCTCCTCTTTAGCTTTGTTAAATTATATCGGATAATTCGAAACTACAAGAACTCGATTCTCTTAATTCAAAGTTGAGATCGCGACCAAGGGCAATAAATCGATTCTCATTCGAAGTTGACGTCACGACCAACGGCAATAAAAATGTTTTCTTCTCTCCATCCGCCAAGCGATGCTCCACTGACCGAGCAAAGCCGGCGTGCTCAGTCTTAACCAAGGAGCGTACAATGTGGAACGGGGGAGGGAGGGGTGGAGGTGAGAGTCGGGAAAGGTATGGGTAATGTTGTACGCCCACGTGTAGCACTACGCTGTCCACCGGACTTTGTAACGTAACTCATCCCCTGAGGCAGGATGGGTTCAACAGTTATTACATCATTTACGATGTCAAATCACGAGAGGGACAGTGTTAGGCCTGTCGGCGGTATCAGACCTCGGAAAACTGACGTTAAAGAAAGAAATCAAGTCTAGTCGAGCGTTAGGCCTGTCTGCCATGAGTACCGTGGAACCATCACTAACTTTTTGCGCGAAGTGGGTTGCCAGCGCAGGGAAGGGGACTGGGAGGGAGCAAGGGACGAAGCGAAATGTGCTAGATATTGTTACATCGTTTCAGCGAGCTGGGCTCTTTGTTTTTTAGATCTAGATCTAGATCTAGGCACCGTAGGCCCAGCGCGGCATGCGATTTTACTTTGTTATGGTACTAGAGTCTAGATCTAACACACTACACATTAGATCTACACACTCTGAGCTACAAAGCTATTTCCGTTTTAGTTTTAAGGTCAGATTCAACAAAAATAGTAAATAGGGAAGGACACTCTCTAGTAGATGTGGCTGGAAGTGGGTAGGGAATTAACAAAGAAAATCGATTTTTAAGAAAAGGGCAAGGGGTTGTTTCAAAGGAAGTTACTGGGCAATAATTTTGACGTTTTTGGAACTCAGTTATGTCCCTTTCTATAATTTGAACTCGCTTAATTCGAAGTTTTGGCCCATTCCCAAGGACTTCGAATTATGAGGTTTCCACTGTACTTATTTTTTAGTGCCAGGAAAGAGAAAGAGAGTGGCATAAACCTGAGTTAAAATATTACCTCTGCTCTAATACAATTTAATACTAAGAACGTAGAGAACCTTGAATCATAATATGTCTTTAGTGTACATAGCTACAAGACCTGAAATGCTGGCTTGGATCTTAGCAATTTATCTCGAATGAGATTGAAACAAGGCCAATCTAAAAATAATCCGTGGCTCTGATGCTTCTCTCATTTATGAAATTTTGGGAACAATATTCTCTATTGAAGAAATTCATATGACATGTTTTCTGTTTCATTGCAGTGATACAAAGTGTGAATGTGCACATGCCCTTAGCCAAATTCTTTTTTAGTAAAATAAGACCAGAAATGTCTTAGTTTGAGGAAAACAAAAAAGATATGAATACAACCTTCAATTTCCAATATCATTATAAATGCTATCTCCTTGTAATAGCCACATTTTGCCAATTCATAAATGAAAACAGTACACCTGAAAGACTATGGCTGTTTGATAATATTGATGACGATGTCAGAAATATTAGTAATTCTTTTTACACACCTTCTAATCCTCTTCCTTTAAAAAAAAAAATCCTCTGACTCACTGCATGTATTTCCAACAAATGCTTAAAAGTAACTACCCAAGTAGCTGCTGCATTTTCAGAACTCAGAATTTTTCCCCTTGTATTAAAACAGCAGCATGGATATTGGTATTCAAAGCTTCAACTATTTATACAACAAAGCAACATTACAAAAACACAAAGTCTTTCTTATTATTTTGACAAAACTTACCATATTAGCATGCTCCATCAAAGATCGCATGATAGGCTTTGTCTTTTCACAGTACTTGTGCACAAGGTGGTTGTGAGGGACGCTCCCATTAGGAAATACCAACACTCTTGTGCCTAAAACATAAAGAATTATCTTTGTATATTGTTACCCATGGAAATGTTTCTGTTCTGCACATCACACTTTTAAAAAGAAAAATGAATTACTCAGACTCAGAATGGTTAAAGCAAAGATTGAAATCAAAAAGTAATTCCAAACAAAAGCTAGGCCCACAAACGCATGTTATAATTGATTCCATCAACCAAACATAATTTTTTACTCTCTGATGATTTGACTGGCTCTCATAAACTTGACCAGCACCCTAAGGACTGATTGAAATACACTAATAAATACAGTATTTGTCTATTTTTACCAAGTACTATCTTTAGTGGTGGTGCGGTGGCCGAATGGTCAGAGCGTTGGACTCCTAATCCAAGGGTCCAGGGTTCGAATCCAGGAGGTGATCGTGTTGTGTCCTTGGGAAAGACTTTACACCATTTTTCCTCTCCCCACCCAGGTGCGAATTGGGTACCAGCATATTCTGCCGGGGAAGTGAGCCTACGACAGACTAGCGTCCTGTCTAGGAGATGATGTAAAAATAATCTGTTCCGCTTCACGCTACCGAAACCGGG
>JBDFRD010177079.1:0-12057 GCA_039654405.1 Bullina lineata | reverse complement strand
CTACTACTACTACTACTACTACTACTACTACTACTACTACTACTACTACTACTACTACTACTTCTGCTGCTGCTGCTAATTCTGCTTCTGTTGCTGCTACTGTCACCAGTCGAGTCTTTATGATCCATCTGAGTTAACACTTTTAAAATATCAACAAGTTATTGTAGACATATGATGCCAAATGTTGTAAATAAAAAAGGGAAACGTTAACAAGAACAAAAATAGACCTATTACATAATATTTAAAATCTTGTAATGATGGCATGAACCATGAACCAGTAGGGCCTATGTTTCATAAGGAAGTCTGCATGCAACAAGCCTACAACTTCTGTTTAAAAAAATACGACAACCGAGGGGTTGTGGAATAAATATCCCATGGAAATCCTTAAAAGAACGTTTTACCTAAACATCTGGAATCTAATTATTTGCTGGACGAAAGGGAGCTGAAAGGGGGGGTGGGGGAAAAAGAGGGGATGGAGAGGACTAAACATGCCATGTAAGAAAAATAGCTGCATCGAATCAAACAATAGAAATGTAAAACCATTTCAAACTCGCAAAGCGAGTGCTGATAATTTATCTTTTGAATATTTTTTTTTTCAATGCAGAGTAAACTCGGAAAAAAAAAATGCAGCCCAATGGATGGAGCCCAAGAATGACTTCCCTGGTGACAACAAACAACTACAAAAAAAGAGAAGAAAAATCCTCGACCTTAGAGCTGTTAATATAGTTATTATCAACACGAAATGCACCGTTATCATCACCTGACTTGTATAAAAAGCTGTTTCATATTATCTATTTTCCCTAAAAAATACAATTTTGGCCGATATTTTTAAGTATTTTCATGTATTTTTTAGTAGAAAAAAGGGGTTTGCAATGGGTTAAAGAATATACATGTACATGTGCCTACTAAGTCACGGAATAGATCTATGGGTTATCTTTGAGTCTTGAAGAAATTGTGTCAAGAATGATACATTATATTTTTCTTCGCTCAACCATTTGGCTTATCGATGTGTTCTAAATACAAATAATATTTATTTATTTATTTATTTATTTACTTATTTGTGTGCAAAAAAGAAAATTAAATTAAAGTTGAGCTGTAATTTTAATCAAATATGTTATTTAACTTTCTTACTTACAAGGAAAGAAATGTAGGTGTACACTTCTAAAATTAATGGACGTGTTCTTTTCATTCGAATAACGCACAATATGTCTTTTTTCTCTTTTTTTGTTTGACAAGACTCGATATATTTCTGTACTGATTACGTATTATTATTTTTATTATTATTATTATTATTATTATTATTATTATTATTATTATTATTATTATTATTATTATTATTATTATTATTATTGTTATAGATTTTTTTTCACTCTATTCTATTACATTTCGGCACAACATGTATAATATTGGATAAAAAGGAAGTGCTTATATAATGGTAGTGCACAGCACTTCAAGTTCAAGGATAAGGATTAAATTTTAGATTTGTGTTTGACCTTGCGGGCGACTGTTGGTCAAAGATGACAGAAGCTGAAATATCATCCGTTGTGTCTGGCTCCAAAGACAATGCACTTAGGCTATCGCTCTCCAGGCGTTTAATTTGTGACATACAGTGTAAAGTCTCCACCAACCACATCGGTTCTATATCCTCTATGTTGGTGATGTTGTCCTCATAAATGTGTTGACCCTCAAAATCTTGGTCACTGTTCTCCAAGATCTCCTTACGTTTGGTCTGTTGCGGCACTCTGTTTCGATCTAGCAATCGCTCAATCCAGTATCTCTTCATCGCATTTGCATGCTTATGCGGGTTTTGCTGTCGATGTTTTATATAAACTGGAATTTTGCTGGTGCAGGTGCTCTGTTTTTTATGTCTTCGCTGAAATTCTTTTTGGCGGAATTCTTCGTGCTCTTGTCTCTGCTGCCGATATTGTTTTTGCTCCAGCCAATTCCGGCCACGATGTTGTAGTGGAATATGATCCGGCTGGGCTTCTTGTTGTTCTGCTGGCACGCGTACGCGCCTATGCCGTTGTTGTGTCTGCTGGCGATTAGCTCCATCCTCTGAAGGTTGATGGTGTTTCACTTTGTTTAATTTAAAAGGGGGTGGAGGTGGCGGAGAATGCTTTTCATGTTTCGGCGTTTTCGATGGAGGCACTAAGGGGGATTTTTTTCGCGATTTCTGGGGATGTGCGAGTTGTTCAACAGGTGATTTGTACAAATAATCCTCCACATTCTTTTCTGTGAAATAGTTTGAGGACTGGGTTCGTCTTTGACTTCGGGGAGCATTGCTGCTACGTCTCTCAATAACTTCCTTGTTCGGTACATCAAACGTTCCATCTGCTTCCCGACCAGACAGGGGAGATAGACTGGCAAAATGTAGATCATGGTTAGTGGCCTTATGGGAATCTCCTCTCGATGCCACACCTATATTTTTACCTTTAGCCGATGAAACATATTCGTTCGTAACTGATGGCACTTTGTTCACGCCGGCTCTGTGTTTTTGGCTGCGAGATATGGCTCGTAAACGAGTACGTAGGATCGGAGGCTGTGATCGAGCTTTCTTGACCCGAGTCGCCCCTGAAGGCTCATTTCTTGGCGCGTGTTTACCTTGCTCATTTTCAAGAAACGGGGCTGGTGACCGGTATTTGTTGTGATCATTCCATTTAAAGACGTCTTTGTCTGTAGGGTCTTTTGAAAGTTTAGACTCACAACAGTTTTCGCTCAGTACGCACTCAGATAAGATGCACCCTCGTGCTGACTGTTTAATCAGACTTGAGAGAATGCCTGGATGTGGAGGCGTGGCGCATTGAACGCTGCATGAATAGGATGAATGCGGTGAGTGTAAAATAGGTGTTTCGTTGAATGCTACTTTACGTATTTGATTGCCGTAACCTCTTTCACCGTGCATGTTTTTACTGTCTTCTAATCTTCCTAATCTTTGAAAGTTTCTCGGGATTATATTGCATTGCTCTGCGCGTACATCTTGGGGTATTGTCATACAATGCCTGATTTCTGTCGGCTGAAACTTTCTGATGTGAATACCGTTTTGTTTTGGCTGCTCTTGTTCTTCATCGCAGCTGAAACAGAACTCGTCGGTTGCTCTTTGCTCGTCTTTTGAGAACGTTCTGGAAAGTCGTACCGGTACTGGGATTTTACTGCAAATATGGGATACATTCTTTCTTCGCCCGTTAGAGTAGGACGTCTTTGTATAGTTCCCATCTATCTCATTTACTTCCGTATGCTTCGTTAGATTATTGCAGGACGCTTGCGCGTCACCCCTAAAAGGGGCTGCAGTGGACGGGAACCCATTTAGAATAAAGCTTTCAAAATTATAGGACTTTTTCACGTTGTGCAAATCGCTACATGCTGCACTTATATGTATTTTCTTGCCATATTTTGTAGCGTCATGAGGAAATCGACACTTGGATGTGTGTGTCGATTTGCGTACAGGGATTTTGGATATCGGCTCTCGGCGAATACATGTACTCATATTTTTCTGTTTGCCGGGGATAATCAATGGTGACTTAAGGTCTGGTGCTATCATTATATTCTCCGCATTAAAACGGCCTATCTGGATATATTCATGTTTTGCCTTTGGCGAAGAGATCATGATACTTCTGTCATAGGTAAGTGATAAGCTTGTTACATTATCAGAAACGTATATTTGGGTTTGTGAACATGATTTTTCTTTGCAGATTTCTTTTTCTTGTTTGAAAGCACCTTTCTTCATTTTAGTATTAATTGGGCTCCTTTGGTCCACTGCTGAAATAAAATGCCGTTCTTGAATATGTGCTCTTGGACTTCTCTGTCCACGAATGTATCTTATGAGTTTTGACGGTTTATATCCAGTTGTTAATTCTGTGACAGGTTTTACGCGGCCATGGAACCTAGCTGATTTACACTTTGTCCTGATGTGCTTGGCTTTTGCATGATTCAACTCTTCGGGGGCCTTTAAAGAAAAAGTGTCGTTGTTGACGGACGTTTTTGATTTGGTGCGCTGAGAAGACATACCTATTTGTGTGTTCACTCCACTACCTTCTGTGGATTTGTAGTTTGTTTTGATGTGTGAAGGTAAACACTCAAACTGAGGAAGAGAAGAAACATTCTGACCCTGTAGATTGAAAAGCTGACGTTCATGCTCACCACCAAGGCACCAAAACGCAGTGTCAGGTTTTTCTGAATTGTCCCATTCCTTGACGGTATTACATGTCACTGGCCTCATCCGAGACTGTAGCTTTAGTTGAATCGGTTCTTCAACGAAGCTTTTCTTAACTCTTGGGCGCCTGTGGCTGTCTTCGTTCCATTTCCTTGATTTGTTAGGGCATTTGAACATAGAAGAATCTGTCGGTTCTATTGTGCATGCGCGCGTTTTGTTCTGTTTTGTGTCATCTTCAAGGTTAAAAGAGAAAAGCTGGCTATCTAGACCCTGGGCTTTTCTTGACTTCAACATTTGTTTTTTCAGAGTTAGCGCCATAAACCTGGAATGACGACATTTTGTAAAATTCTTCACGGGAATTTTGGGGTTTAAAAAGAAGTTTGCAAAATGTTTCCAGTGAGACCAACTTGCAATGGGTGATTTCGATTGACATCTACGACACCTATCCCGTAAAGGGGAAAGCGTGGCTTTTGAAGGTTGTAAATTCAAAGGTCCAGTTTTTGTTTCCCAAAGGGCTGTGGTGTTTTTACCCACCAAATCGCATGATATTTGTTTATCTGCTTTGCTACAAGATCGTTCATTCTTTGTAGACAGACCGATACTTCTCTGTTTATCAATGTTCGAAATTTGTGTTTCTTTGTCTTTCTTCTGCTTTAATAGGTTATCCGGTGAGTCGCATGTCTTTGCTGATGAGTAAAGACCCACAGGAAAAGGATTATTGAGTTTATCGCCGTCGGTTTCTTCGCTAGTTGGCCCACTATCTGTGAATGCCAACTGTTGGACATGCTTTGGACTGTGAATCGGGTCTACGCAACCAACTCTGCTATTTTTAGCTGTCTTTGGAATTTTGGGAAAACTTCCAGTTTGCTTGCTTTTGTCTGGGCGCGAGGGACGCTTTCCATCCGACACCGGTTCTGTGGTCAAAATAGATGAAGATTCATTAGTCCGTGACTCACTGGAGCAAATTTTTCCGGTTGACGTCCATGTTGAATTAGTTGTAGGAGAACTGGAAATGGTCTTGGAAGCAATATTATCGTTCGATTCTGGCGTTGTAGACTTAATCCTTGCAAAAGTTTCAGGTACATACTGTTTGTTCAGATGGGTGAGAGATATGAGTTTAGATTTTAGCTTCGACAATCTGAGGCCTTTTGATTTCATGTTCGTTGGCACTAATTCTAAATAGGAAATTTGTTCGTTACTGAGATCCACGAATGGAACATTCGCTCCTTTTTCTGTGGTCTCATAAACTCGCTGCCTGTTCCATTGCTGTTTCAACGGTACTTTCTCATAATCAGGATCACCTTGCCCCAGTTTGGGGGAATTTTCAATCTTTGTTTGATCCTTTTCTTCATCATCTTGTGTTAACTCGGAAAAATGAACACTTCTTTGATTATTTGCTTTCTCTTCTAGTTGTTTGTGTGTGTTCAAAAGTCTCATGCCATTGCACGCCTCAGATATAAATGTTTTGTCTTTGCTTGTGAAAGACAGTTTGGAAGTCGCAGAGGTAGCTGGCAATGAATCATAGCTTGCTCTTATCAGGCCCTCACTGGTCGTTTTGGAACTTACGCTTGGATCGTCTAGATCAAGTAATGTATCGAACAGCAAATTTTCAATGTTCTGATTTGCGGTATCAGGATTCATGTTTTTCAACATTTGGATGAGTTTGGCATCGCTATTGCCTGCACTTTTGTCCGCATATAACAAATCTCCAACCATTTCTGCCCAGTCGTTTCTGCCAAAGTTATCTGCATGCTCATTATACTGAGGATCATTGCAGAGGCTGAAGTTTGCTTTGTAACTTTGCTGTGATTGTTCGGGATCATTTACTGAAGGCGACAGTTTCAAATGTGCGTTTTCTGACGATTTGCGTCGATTGGCTGGGTTGTGACTGACAGTTATTTGATGATTAGGATTGAACTCTATTGGAGAACAGCTTCGAATTGTAGGGGGGCTAGAATTGCTCTTATTTAGACCAATTTCACATGCTATTTCTCTCCGAAGATCTTGATAAGAAGGAGACTGAGCTACAGACTGATCAGAATCTTTGTCTACAAAACTCCGGTTTGTTGTATGGAGCGAAGACGTGTCGGTGAGAATTTGGGCTAAGTATACGTTGCTATGAAGATACGAGACTTCATCTGCGCAGCTCGACTCATTCGATATACTAGAAAAACATTTGAGAAGAACCAAGTGATCGTTCAGTTGCTCTGCATTCTTTGATTGTCCAGACTGCAACGTTGTCCTGCTAAGACTTATTCCAGATATTACCGAGGAACGGGAAGAGATGCTTGTTTGACCAAAGTGCAATCGTTTTATTATCTCAAAAGAATCCTCATTGTTTACTAAGTTGTTGTTAGTACCTTCCACTGTTTCATCGTTGTCCCCAATAAAGCTCAATTTGTCGACCAGTGTCTTTTCAGGGAAATCGTCAAAGCGTTCTGAGAAGGAACTGGATTGCATAGAGAAACGCATAGAACTGTTTGAAGACCCAGCAGTTGAACACGATACTATGTTACTGGTGTACTTGCTTGCTGGATAGGGCAGCTTCCTTCCTATGCGAATGATTTTCTCGGGCCGGGTGTCAAATTTCATTGATTTTTTATTTTCTTTAAAACTGACTGGATCCACGTGGCGATGGCAGTTTTTTGAAGTGGGCCTTTCTTGCTTTTTCATGAAATGATTTTGTTTCGTTCGGGTCCACTGGCCGTAACCTTTAAACTGTTTATTCCTCATTTGCCAGCCCAAGTGCACTTTGGATTTAAGAATTTTTTCTGTGTTAAATTTCCTTGTACGTTCTGAATCGCTACTGTCCAAAAAAGATTTTATGTTCCTCTCTTTCGCGATGTTTTTGAGCGGTTTCTTCCACTTTGATCCATCCTTCTTATGAATTATACAAGATGCGTCTTTCTTTGTGTTCTCCAAATGTCCATATCCCGTCTTAAAACTCAAAGAAGGAAAATATTTTGGGAAAGATTTATGTACGTATTTCGATTGAGTGTGGATGTGTCTGCGGTCTGCAGTTGTACATGTTGAATCTTGTATCTGCTGCGGGTATTGCCTTGCCATTTCGTGTGGTAAACCTTTGGACTGGTCTGCAGCTGGGTCAGAACGATGATGAATCTCATCGAAAGCTTTCTTTTCCTGCGGGTTGTCTTTACCTGACCGCTTACTCAAGGGTGCTTGCCGAAAGTAATTTGAATGCATACACTTACTCCTTTGGACGCCGTGGTATGTTTTGTCAGCGCTGTCGCTTTCACTGCCCGTACTTTCACCGCCCGCCTCTTTTTCCGTCGTGTAAAGTAATGTTTTCGCCAAGGAGCAAGGGGTAATCTTGTCATGTCCTCGATTTTTTAAGGTTGAGGAGCTATCTTCCAGAAGGTATCTTATATGATTACTGGCTCTGGCTGTCGTTGGCGTTCCCATACTGGTTTTGTTGGTACAGTAACCAAATGCGCAGACAGAACGCATTGCCTTATTTTGTTTATTGACGAAGTCTACATGCACTGGTTTGTTCCTGCCTTTTGATGAGTCATTTTTAGTCATTTCAATCAGACTGTGTAATTCGCTTGTGCAGGTGTGCAGGCTGAAATTATTGTCGTTTTTCTGGCTCGGTTGCGCCTTTCTGGTATGATTTTTAAGTTCCGAATGGACTGGAAACGGTTTCAGCTCTCGAGCACCCCTCATTGTTTCTCTTTGGACATTGCCCATGTTTGTCTTTTTCACCGAACAAGAAGAATGATTCAGCTTAAAAGTAGGAATGTCGTGGTTCATATCTGTTTTTCCAGATTCGTGCTGGTATCTGATTCGTTGATGTTGATTTGAATCATACATTTCTCGTCGGTGCGCAGTGGGAAATCCATGTTTCTCTTCAGGGGAAGACAGCCGAAGAGCGTTACCAGATGAGCCGTACAATCGTCGGCGCACTTCTTGTGCTACTCCACTTCCTGGATTCACTCTTTTGGGAAGTAGCCTGCGCATCATTTGAGGATTTCTTTCGACTCGGTTTTCGAAAGCATTATGCATAAAATTATGACTATTTTGCTGCTTTCTCGCAAAAACGGTTTTCATCATCGGTAGCCTTCTTTTGCAAGGCGTGTTGATGCTCCTACCTGTGCATGGGCGCGTCTTTGCACCCGCAGCATTGTTCCATTCCTTAGTCTGATACTCATTTCTTTTACATTGCAGAGCGCCATAACCCTCTTCTTCTAAAGGTGAGTCGTTTAATTTGTTTAAATCCCAAGGCAGTGGGCCTTTGATGCAAACATCTGAACGCGGATAAAGCTTACAGCCTCGCGGGATGAATTTCAATGTTGGTGACACATCTTCATACTGGGAATCGTGATATTGTGGCATCTTAAATTTATCAAATCCATTAATGAGCTCGCAGTAAGGGACTTCCCTTAGCCTCTTTCGAGGTGGTCGGTTCTCATTTTGCATGTTGTTGCCTTGCTCGTCGTGGAACACACTGATGCATTCACCCTTTCCGTGAAAAAGCGTCGAACGTTTCATTCCAGAAGTGAAAGGATTTATAGCATCCTCTTCCGTTGACGTTTCCAGAGGACGTTGATAAGGCCAGAGCTTTGGCTGCACAAACATTGGATCATACGCATCACCTTGCGCTGCCTGTTTGTGTCGACTGTTTTTACCTTTAAGTTCTGGCGCTGTGCCAGGCCTCTTTTCTTTACTTTCAGACCAGGAGCATACGTCTTCTTCGTCACTGGATTGGGTGGACAGTTTTGAAGTTCCTGTACAAGGAAGCTTAGAAAGTCGGGCTTGTGTTAGGTTTGCCCGTGGAGTGCGCCGCCGGCATGGCGAGAGAGGGACCGAAGTCTTGAACTGGTCCACCGAGTAGTTCGTCAGCGAGGAGCCCTTATCCGACAGCTCTTCAAATTCCCCAACTACTAATTTGATTGGCATTTTTCTGCCTAGAAATTGTTGGGCCTTCACTGATTTGCGTTTGTTGAGTGGAGAAGGCAAGCTGTTGTTGAATCCTGTTTCAAACGGGATCAGGTATGACAAATTAAACAAAAACTTTATACTTTCCATTATGAAACATAATTAATTTAATTACACATGTATTATCTATTTACACTGGGGTCGATATCTCCATTGTCGAAAAGAATCCTGAAAACCTGAATTGAAAAACCTAAACACATAATATATTTTTATTAGTTCTTATTAGCTTTGAAAGGGGTATTCATCCAAAGTAATTTGCCTGCATGGTACCGTTTACAATATTACTAATTGTAGTTCTTTACCTAATGTAATATTGCTCGAGAAGTCAGACCATTGCAGTTTTCTTGCCCGTCTAGAGTTTGCGCGGTCATTTGCCACGTTGATTTTGCCTTTGTCTTTGTTAAAAAGTATTCTTTTTCTTTGTAATGCTGTTGTTGTTACTGCTGCCGTCGTCATAGTCGTCAGCGTCATTGTGGTTTATGCTCCTGCTATTACATCCAAGTGATTAGTGTATGTGCGTGTGTGTGTGTGTATTTTGATGATGATGTCCTGAAATAATTAATTAATTAATTGACGAAAAGAACACCTTTTTGTCTTTGGAATTATTGAGACGCTCGTATTAAAAAAAAGATACGATGATTGTCAACTTACGTTTTCGTTTCTTATGTCGGAGGACTGAACGATGCTTTCTGTCCACCTCGTCAAATCCTTTCTCATCATTAGACTTCCGTTGGTAGGCTGCACATGGATCAAAGAAGGCGCCGTACGGGTTCTTTTGAGATACTGGTACTGCTTGCATTCTTCCCCTGTACAAAGCATGTGCACCTAGAGGAAAACGGACATTAGGTTGTGATTTAATTTAATATATGAAAATTAACTGAAAGGTCCTTAGAACCTGATTAATGCCATCAATAAAGGTAAATTCAAAAGTACATGATGTATAGGATTAGATATTGGCTTATCGACTACTTCTTGTAGGTGTTAAAGATACTGGTACGCTTAAATTCGTTACGCCTGCATAATTCATTTATATTTCTTGGCAAAAATCATTTTGCTCCCTTACTTTTGCAGTAAATGACGTGCAGGCTATTTTTTTAAGAACTTTTCTGAAACATTTAACGTTAGGTATTATTGAGTAATAGTTGCCTCAGTCTCTTTGTTAAAGCATGTTATTGCACGTCACTGGATTCTTCTACTTATTCTAGTTTTAAACGGCAGATTCTGTGAAGTGACCAGTTATTATTTTACAATAGACTCAAAGTTCACCGGTTGGGAACTGCAAAGGTCCGAAAAAAGCAAAGCTGTTGTCTTGTAATTTTACTGTTACAGTATTTCATGTCTAAGTCGTTGTTTATGGAAGTTATAACTTTGCCATCAAGGGTCAGAGGATGATAATTTCCTCAAGACTGTATAATAGAGATTAGATTTAAATAAAATCAAAATGTGTGCACCAAAGGTGCAATCTATTCTTTTGTGTACATGTTAAGACCACCATTTACGATTTGACATAATTATAAAACGAACAATATAATATAAAATTAATGTATGCTTTGGTTCTCAAAACCAGTAGTTATCAGACGATTTATGTCATAATATATTAGTTTTAATTGACTCTCCCTTATCCCCATAGCCTACTACTTTTTTCTCTTTTCCCCACTGGCCAAAATAATATAATGAGTATAAATCTTGTCTCTCCAAGTATACTCAAAAACCATTTATCGTAAAGTTCTGGACAAAAGGCACGATTTTTTTCCCTCTGCGATATAAATGAGAGAGAACTAGATACATTTGCGCAGCTTGCCTTGAATGTCCATAGCGCCATACGCATTGGCAATCTGGGAGTCTGAAGCCACTTCCTTTAGAGTAAGAGCCTCTTGCTCCTTGATGACGTTGAACTTCCTTGACGAGTGTGGAAAGGTCGTATTTTGGGTTGCCATTGGCACATCTGTGGAGTTCTTGATCTGAAGAAACTCAGGCTTCGAATGCTCTGGCCGTTCGTGAGTCGCATCGAAGGCTGGTCGAGTAATGGGAGCCTCTGGCGGCGACCCACAATTTATTTCCATTTTGAGGCTGGCGTTCCTTGGCACAACTAATAACTGGATGCTGTCGTTTTTCATGGTCATGTTTTCACAACCCTTTGGCTTAACCTTTGCATGGCGATTTTCTAGAAAAAAAAAAGAAAAAAATATGTACACATATATTTTCTACTTTGTTCGTGCTACGTTTACGAAAAACCAAATACATGATTAGGAATAAGCATCGTTCACATAAACACATCATAAGCCACTGACCCTCAAACGTTTACGAGTTAATATGTTAATACGAGTTAAAATTTAAAATGCCTCATTTTTGAAGTCTGTAAATGGAAGTTGAATATCGTAAAGCAGTCAGAAAATAATCATATTTGATTTCCATACGTACACATAATGTATATAGATCTAAATAATGCACTCTATGAATTTAATGCGGACAAGTTCTTAATATTTCTCTTATTTTGTCTTTCTTATTAAATCAAATACACAAACTAACTTAATATATAAGATATATTATATCTATGACTGGATCAGTGGCACGATAGAGCGAATAATATCAACTATTTTTGACTGAGACTATAAACATTACTTAGTGGAAAATAGTATCGTAATGAAATAGAACCGTATTTATCACAATTGTCCAGGAGAGAGATTTATCCCATATATGTGATTACCTTATCTTATCTATCTTTCATTTCCTCCTCCTCCTTCACCACTACCTCTTCATTCTTCTCTATTTTCTTCTTTCTTTTTCTCGTTTTACAACTACAGCTATTGCTCCTGCTTCTGGTGTTGCCACCGCTGATGCATGTATAAGGAATTTCGCCAAAAAAATTCCAGTTGTTGTTTGAGTGGCTTCTCTCTCTCTCTCTCTCTCTCTCTCTCTCTCTCTCTCTCTCTCTCTCTCTCTCTCTCTCT
>JBDFRD010176968.1:0-12057 GCA_039654405.1 Bullina lineata | reverse complement strand
CACCAACTCACGGGTGCGCACCTCTCAATCCATCAATGTACGCATCCGGTCCGTTCGTAGAACGGGGAATTATGCTTGTATTTGAAAATAAAAATGTCTGTATAGTAGAGATCTATTGTTACTAAGTCAACGGATAATGGATCTAGGAATCTAAATTCTATGTCCAGAGGCTAGATTCTAGATCTGGCTTCAGAATCGCAATTGAAATCTGCTAGGGTGAGTTTTTTTCCAACACATGCTCCTAAATGGAGTGAGCTGTTCATGTGCCTAGAATAGATTTTTTTTTTACTTTATTAAGCAGCGTAAAGAAAACAGTTCTCTGCAATGTTGTTTGATGTCTTACTTTCCTAGAGGATATGATACGATTTCTTGTTCATTTGGTTTTGTTCTGTGACTCACTTGAAGGCTTTGCGAAGACAGAATGCTGTGATCTATCGTAAGTTTACTTCACCAGCAGAATATAATGCCTTACCCAATTCGTACCTGGATGAGGAGAGAAAATTTATAAACACAACATGATAATCCGGAGTTGATCAAAGGAGCGTGGGTTAGAAGTCCAACGCTCTAACGATTTGGCCACTGCGTCATCCAGAATATATAAATGTAAAGCATGTCGTATCATTTCTAAGTGCTGCAAAGTAGTAAGATATAACATACAAATAAAACTATAAAAAAAAAGTTTTAACTTAAAAATTTGACAGAGATTCTTTATATATTATCAATTTTGAGAAGAATTTCATAATAATATTATTATGGCCCAACACCATTTCAAATAAAAATGAACTCCTTACTGAATGTAATTGAAAGAATATTGGTCACTCTCACTCACTCATGCCCTTCACCCCCACTGGAGCATAGGCCGCCAACAAGTTTCCTCCAGCCATCTCTGTCCTGGGCCAGTCTCTCCAACTGTCCCCATGTGTAGCCCATCTTCTTGACGTCAACGTCCAGGTCTATGTGTTCTTTGGCTGCCCTCTCTTCCTTTTTCCCTGGTGGTTCCACTTGAGGGCCTGTCTCATAATGTTGGTGGCTGGCTTGCGCAGAGTGTGACCTATCCACCTCCAGCAGCGTTGTTGGATCTCTCCGACTGGCATTTGTCTTGTCTTCGGCCACAGTTCTTACATTAATTTTTACTGATCTTGTCAGGCCTCCTATGCGGAGAATTTGTCTCAGACTGTTGTTGATGAAAGTCTCGGTCTTCTTGGTTGTGGTGGTGATGGTTCTTCACATTTCAGCTCCATATAGCAGGACTGCTTTGACGTTGGTGTTGAAGAGCCTGATCTTGGTATTGACTGTCAGGTCTCTTGAAGCCCAGATGTTCTTTAGCAGCCAGAAAGCTATCCTGGCCTTGTTGATTCTGGTTTTCACATCTCCGTCTGTCCCTCCCTGTGAGTCGACAATGCCACCAAGGTAGGTGAAACTATCCATCTCTTCTATTTCTCCACCCTCTAGTGTGATGTGGGTTGTGCTGATGGCATTTGTTTTCAGAACCTTGCTCTTCCCTCGATGGATATTCAAGCCCAGCCTGGATGAGTTCTTCGCCACAATGCTGGTCTTTCCTGCATTTGCTGCTGGGTGTGTGAGAGTAGCGCTAGGTCATCCGCAAAGTCCAGTGTCCAACTGCGACCAGAGAGTCCATTGAATGCCATTCTGCCTCTGTACTGTGGATGTCTTCATGATCCAGTCAATGGGGAGCAGGAATAGAAATGGCAATAGCAGGCATCCCTGTCTGGACTTCAAAAGATTCCGAAACCTGGCTTCCGTGGACTACTCTGCAGGTGAGCCCCTCGTACGAATTCCTGATGATGTTGGTGAGCTTCGCTGGTATCATAGCAGTTTCCATAGAGTCTTTCTATGCACACTGTCAAAGGCTTTCTCGTAATCGAGGGAGTTGACATAGAGGGAGGCAATCCACTTCCAGGATAATGCGCAGCATAGTGATCTGATCCGTGCACGAGTGATCTTTCCAAAAGCCAGCCTGCTGGTCTCTGAGTTGTGGGCCGACGATGTCTTTCATCCTATTTAGTAGGATCCTGCTAAAAACATCTCCAGGGACTGACAGTAGGGCAATCCCTCTGAAGTTTGCACAGTTGCTACAGTCTCCTTTCTCTGGCAGTTTTATCAGGTATCCCTCCTTCCACTCTAATGGCACTTCTTCTTCTTTCCAGATTTTCTTGAACAGGGGATGGAACATACGTACGGTGGCTTCCATGTCCGCTTTTAGCGCCTATGCTGGAATGCTGTCAGGTCCAGCAGCTTTGCCTGTCTTTAGCTGCTTGCGGGCTTTCCAGATCTCTTCCTTGTTGGGCAGACTGATTGGCGGGTTGTTGCCTGATATTGGGATGTCTGGTGGGTCCTGGGGGGCTTGTTGGTTTAGAAGTTGCTCAAAGTGTTCTCTCCATCGATTCCTCTGCCCTTCCTCTCCTGGGTTGACCTTTCCGTCTTTGCCCTTTACTGGCCTCTTGGGTTTGGGGAACTTTCCACAGAGCTTTCTGGTTGTGGTGTATAGGTTGTTCATGTTCCCATGTCGGGCAGCTTCCTCTGCCTCTGCAGCCAGTGTTTCCACGTATGTCTTTTTGTATGCCTTAATGCTCTTCTTCACCTTTTTGGCGACATGCATGTAGTCTTCCTGGACTTTGGCTTTCTCTACTCTTGTGCGGCTGTTGTTGAGTGCTGCCTTCATTTTCTTCCTGTCCTCAATCTTCAAAGAGTCAGCTGATATCCACTCCTTGTGGCTGTGAGTCTTGTAGCACCTCTTGGCAGGTTGATGTCATCGTCTCTTTTATTGCCCTCCATTTCTCGTCTATGGTCTCTTCTTCTAGAAGCTCCCAAAGAACTTGGAATTTGATGATGAGAGCAAGCCGGTACTCCTCTTGCTTTCCTGTATCTTTCAGGAGTCCTGTGTTGTACCGTTGGCGTTGGCCTGACTCTCCATTCCAGTTCCTCTTAAGCTTGAGTTCCTGTCTAGGAGATGAAGTAAAAATCATCTGTTCTGCTTCACGCTACAGAAACCAGGACAAGCTCCGGCTCTATGGGCCTCATTGGTCTTGGAGGAACTTTTACTTACTTTACCACCCAACTAAATAGTCAGTGTAAGATAAATCAAATCTGTAACATTTAGATTTGTAGCTTTGACTACCGAGAGACAAGATCAGCTGTACTCCAGAAGTACTTTGTGACAAGAACATGGGAAAAATAAGTTTGCATCAGTATAATATTTTGAAAAAGAAACTGCATATATATCAAATGAGCAATGTATTGATTACAATGTTCTTATAATAGATTATGCACGGCTGCATACGATCTTCTTTGAATGTCAGTTTTGATGTAAACAAGGAATTGTCATGTCATTTCTTCACTCAATATAATTTATGAAGTTTTTCCATTTGGACAATTAAATTAAGTGTCATTTTCATTTGCAACCATTGCTATGAGTAAATTTATTTCGTTGGAAGAGTTATTTCAAAAGGCTGAATAAATTATGCTGGTTCGATTTTAATGAAATATTGAATTTGTTCAGTTCTGACATAAAATAATGCCTTTAGGTGTTTCTTGTCATTCAATTTGAGTGACAGGAGCCAAACACAAAGGAAAGGCGAAAATATACAAAGAGAAATAAATTAGACTGCACTGACTGTGAGCAGCATATAAGGCCTTAACACAGAGAACACATCGGTAGGCCACTGTGTGAATGGTGAATCAGCTCAGGACAGGACAGCAAACCACCCTCAATTACAGGTTTAAGTGAACCTATATATTATCCTTCAGACTGTAGAAAGAACTGCTTAGTAGCATAGGAACGAACAAGAAATTGGGAGTTGACCAGTTCAACAAAGCCACTTTGCTGAATGCAACTGTTAGGCATACGAGGCCATGTCATTAATGAGCCTATGAAGAAACATCTGAATTCAATCCATTCTTAACTTTGAAAGCGAGGAAACAGCCACAGCAAAAAGCACGCCCCTCAGAACTCTCCAAATAAAATGGATACATACCTTTTTCAGGAAGCTGTACAAGAAACAGTCTCTTGTGTTCTTTTGGTTTTGTGATGTGGGCTGGGATGTATGGGTACTGTAAATATATATTGGAAATAGGCAAGTGATAATAAAAAAAAATTAAATAATAAGTAAATGACATAAAAGTCACATTAACATATAATATATACTTTACACATGCTGTGAATTGGGTCTGCATTGCAAAAAACTGCTATGTAACCTAAGAGTTTGGACAATGTCATGTTAAAAAACATGAACAAAGAATTTTACAGTAAGCAAGGGATGACATGAAGAAGAGAATGTTTGTTATCCCATGTGAGATAATCATGCACCCGAAAAAGAGCGTAGGTCTCTCTCAGCTCAAATAGCTAAGTTTTAAAATCTTTGAATTTTTAATTTTAAGAAGCTCTCAAATCAAACACCAAAGCTGACAGTAGTAGTTACATTCTGACATAATGTTTCTAAGACAACCCAAACCAAAAAAAACAACAACAAAAAACAATGTTTGTAAAGGGTTTCTGAAAGTATTATCGAGCAAGACCCTTCTTTCATAAATGTAGCAAAAATCATAAAGGATCATTGAAAGGCTATAAAAATGAAAACACACATGAAATAGTGACAACAGGAAAAGAAAAAAGCATGTTTTGATTTTGTTCTAGGCTTTTGAATCACGCGGCTGGTTTACCTGAGAGGGTTCAAAGTTCGGTCTCCACCAGTTACCGATAGTATCCTCTATAACCCAGTCCATAGGAGCTCCATCTTGCCTGCCCAAAGTCTGCAGATACATGCAAAATAAGCCTATAAATAGTAAAAACCTCAGCTTCAAACGCAGAGATTTAATACAAATTCAACATTGAAATATAATCTTTCTCCATTTTTAAAATTTCAGGCACTTTCAGTATTATGCATTATGATCAAAGAGTTGATTTTCATAAGTACGTATAAGAAAAAACACCCTGAAAAGTGAAACAGATATTCAACTGCAAAAGATATTTAAGAAAGTTGTATTTATTGAAAACTACGATCAAAGGCAAAAAGAGGGAATGGGGAGTAAACAGGTTTCTTTTATAATGAAAGTGACAAACTTCAAGGCACCAATCATCAGAATGTTATACCTCAGTTAGTAGTCTCTTCAGACCATCTACTTGATCCTCTCCTGCATTTAATTCACCTCCAGGTCTGCAGGGATGAAGAAAAAAAAAAAGAAATGCGTTATAATCAATTTTGTTTTAAAATTACTAAATGCAAGATCTAACGTCTATACATTTTTTTTCCATTTTGACCTTACATAGTCCTTATTTTCTTAGACAACTTAATCCTGAAATAACATTTCAGAAATATAAAGTTGAAACAAATAATTGCAATGATATAGACGTACATTGACTACACATTAAGTAATTAATGTAACAAAAACTTTAATTAAAACAGTTAATTTATAACAATGACTTTTTAAATAGTTTTCATTCATTCTTTTTATAGACACTCTTATTCACTTGAAATAGCACACTTCAATCTATGGAGTGGGTTCTCAGACAGTCAAAATTGCCGTGAAACCCCGTAGCAGTCTTATTTTCATAAAATGGTACAAATACATATTATCATCAAAAAAATTAATTGTCCAGGCTTCCTTTTCTTATATTGAAAGTCAATCTTTAATCAGCTATATTCTATTAAATCAACCCTACAGCAACATCAAAGGTGGAATAAAACTCGAATTACTGATATAAGAAAATTTATCTGCTCAACATGAAACATTTTTTTTCTTTCAAATACCTCAAACGGTAAACATAAAGATTAGTGGTAGACAAAACAATGGCAACACTTACAATTTGAAAAAAGTTGTTCCCAACTGCAGCAAAAGAACATGAGGTAAACCATGTTCATAGACAATGAGAACACCTTCTACTGAGCGACGCATGCCAATTTTGTCAAATTCTTCTCGCATTCTCTGAAAACGGGCAGGCACTGAACTATCCTTTTCATAAAGGGGCTCTTTGGTACCAAATGTGTAGTTGTTCAATGGATATCTGGGGGGAAAAAAATAGCCTTTAGAATAAAATGAAGGAAAGTTGACAGAAACAGGACAATTTTAAGGACTGTATATATAAGTTTTTCATCACTAGTAGTAGTAGTAGTAGTATCGTTTGGACTACACTTCTATATCATTTGTGTCAATCCAAGTCTGAAAGTCGTCGTCACATCTGTTAACTTGTTCATAGCCTCCTTCCAGTCTTGTCTCAGGGCAATGCAGCACTAGATGGTCTGTGTCCTGGGGAAAAGCGTGGCAATTGGGACACGTTGGGGGAGTCCAGAAATCGCCATTTATGCATATTGGCAGCTGTTTTGGTATGTTTGGATCGTAATCTATTAGCATACTACAATGAAAAGATTTGTCGATAAATTAGACGCGTATTAAAGCGTGTGAGGGAGAGACGTTGTTCATATCAAGATGAAAATGATAGTCAGATGCGAAAGTGTTACTACTTTTTGTTTTCTTTCTGCAACATAACGGCGTGACCCAACTCGCTTCTAGAAGATCGGAGGTTCGAATCATGTCGCGGCGTTAGGAAATACACACGTTTGGTCCAGTTTCCACGCGGAGGTGAGACGGGCAGCAGTGTTATTCTGCTGGGGAAGTCCACCTGTGACAGACTAGCGTCCTGTTCAGAAGGGTAATCTTCATTGACCTGTACCTTTTTCTTGATGTTAAAACCGGGTTCAAAACGTATTGACCATTGTCTTTCCTTTGCAATAAAACTAGTATGACCAAAAGAGGAACAGCGCCTCTGGGCAAAGCGTTTCTAAGTGAAAGGCTGCCCAGGCAAAGCAGCAATAAAGCTGCTTCGATCGTCTGTGAAAGACGAAAAGAGCCATACAAAACCGGGATAACCTCAAAGGCCTTGAAATAATTCCACTTAATGCTTGTTTCTACGGTCTCCATTGCACACCATCGGTAATGCGTGCTCACTTAAAGTAACCACTACGGCCCCACCAAGTGAACGCCTTGTGAAATAGATCTTAACGTCGCGACAGGACGTAATCTCAGAAAGTGGAGCCTACTTTCGTGTTTTTAAAATTAATTTCCTTTGTTTTTCTTTGGAGCTCAGAAGTTCACGTGTTTTATCATTATTTTCATGTAGACTTTGCCTTCGTGAACGTGGCAGCTTACAATAAACACGCATCAATCGTAACACGTTATTATGTATGGTTCAACTTCCCTGCAGCCTTTATCTATTTTTTGCGTTTACGTTATTATGTATGGTTCAGCTTCCCTGCAGCCTTTATCTATTTTTTTGCGTTTACGTTATTATGTATGGTTCAGCTTCCCTGCGGCCTTTATATACTTTTTGCATTCACGTTATTATGTATTGTTCAGCTTCCTTGCGGCCTTTATACTTTTTGCATCCCGTTATTATGTATTGTTCAGCTTCCCTGCGGCCTGTGACTACTTTTTACATTCCCATTATTATGTCGCTGTTACACAAGTACACGTTGTCAGTGATCCGGGCGACGACGTAAGGTTGAGCCTCACTGCGGTAATGAGACAGCCTGGCGTGATGTGAGCTCTAGATACAATGCGAGAAACAAACAATATATTTATTATAGTTTTATACGGTATTAATTATGTCGATGGCGTGAACAATGAACGAAAGGCATTAATTCAACGGGGAAAGCAACCATGTCTGTTATAGGCTACATAATTACGTCTATAGTGTGAACAATCAAGGCATTAATTCAGCGGGGAAAACCAGCTGGTGGAAATATATAATGAGCAAAAGATATTTTACGTGAAGACTTGTTGCGTTTGAAATCGTAATACATAAAAGTAAGAGGGGAGAATGAGGGGGAGCAGCAACAGCGGTAGGAAGAGGAATAGGAGCAGGAGGAAGAAAAGGAGAATTGGGGATACAGGTAACGACAAGGAGCACATAGAAGCAACGGCAGTAAGAGGAGGAACAGGAGGGAAGGGCCGCACCTCGAGTTCTGAGAACTTTATTTTGTATGACAATTTAAACTCTTATCATTCCAATAAAATACCAAGTAAACTAACTACGACGCTTCAAAAGTTTGTCTCGGCTCAAGTCTTTTGACAAATAATGTGCTGACTTTTAGGGAAACGTCTTAATTTTAAATTCGTGTTTTTGATTCGCCAGAAGTTTCCGCAGAATGCACACAATTCTGTGGACGGCCGCAGTTGGCCCGCGGGTCGTAGTTTGCCCATTAAGCCTGTCGTCTTAACAAGTTTTTTTGTTCATAAACAAGCCAAATAATTGCTATCCTACTTTAAAGAATTTGGAATTAGTTTTCTTCAAGCTGTTCAAGTAGCTCATTCAACCACTACTCGGGCATGGGCCGCCAACAAGTGTCCTCCAGCCATCATTGTCCCAGTCTGTCCAGCTGTCCCCATTTTTTCAAGTAGCACTAAAATAATATATCACGAGGACAAATGAATAAATATTCATGACGGTTGCCGCTGACATAGGGCAACACTGCGTCTGAAGTTGGGCAACGGGCGTAATTTCATTAACCTAGGGGGCCCTAAAGGTCAAAGGTCGGCCATGCGCCTACTATTTGCTCCCATTGAAAGTTTGGACGTGGCGTCTCTCTCCTCAGTATAGTTTATTGGACTGCAGAGCCACCTTCGCATACACCGATGAGTTGCAGAAATCGCAAACGTCATCATCGGATCCGATGGACAACCACCACCATTTTATTTCGATACGTTCTTGACGTGCTGCGTATCTGCCCCGTTATTTATACTGCTGCAAACGTACTCCACTCACTGAGGCCCAACATCGATACACTTGGTCAGCCCAAGACTGCGCTGAGGCCTAGAGCCCTATTCCCGTGTAGCATGTTACGGCGACGGTTTCTGTCCGGTAAAAGTCTGCTGGCTGTTTTTGGAAACCGCTGCTTTTTACTTTGCCTCTAGCCGTTCTCATCAGAGCAGCAAGAAGCGGTTTTAGTTACTCAAAGCTGCGTGTTGCTAGGCGTGGCCTACGTGACCAGAACACGTAGGCGACTTGGGATTAAAAATTGGCATACAAAATCCACAAATGTTTATCGGATCGTAACAAGGGAGTCATTTCTGCGTATCAAAATTAGCAAAGATGCTGGTGCGGACATGTATTTTTCTTCTGTTAAGGATTTTAAAAAATATTTACTTTTTTTTACATCAGCCCTACCTTTCCCAATCAACGCATTCACACACATACCCTCACCCCTTTCTCCCCTTCATAATGTCCGGAAAAAAACAACCCACACATATAAGGCCTTCACCATATCGAAATATCTTTGCTGTGCTGCATGTGTTATATAAGCACACATTTAACCCCATTTCTTGTTGTGGTCGACATAGAACCAGTCAAAATGACGTTTTCGCTTGGGATCTACGAAACATTTATCGGATTGGTACGACAATTTATGTGGAGCCTTTTGCCAGAAAACAATACTACACACACACACACACACACACACACAAACACACACACACACACAATGAATTTATTTACACTCAGTGCCGACACCGCTCTCAAAACGCGCAACGTGAGAACAGAAGGTCTGCACGGCTTCAGAAAACCGTTGCAGGTTCTAGAACCGTGCACATTCTAAACAAGCTACATGAGAAAAGGCCTTATGCTGACTATGACATTTTTCAATTATCGGTATCTCTAATATTTTTTTTTTAATTTGGAAAAGAGTATTTTAAAGAGCTAAACTTACTCTATTATGCCGAAATTCAATTAGTTGGCTCGAAACATGAATTTTATAAAATTAAAAAACAAAGTAAAATATGTAATCCACTGGTGTAGGCGACAGCGGAGAGCTTAGGTCTCAGTGAGTTGAAGGTCTACTTTTACATTATGCTGTACGTACTTAAAGGTCTAATTTTGCATTATGTTGTAAACATACATAAAGGTCTGCACCCTCTTCCGTCTGCACATTCAGAATTTGTTTGCGCGTGAAAGGTATTCCCATTAGAAAGTGCATTCATTTCCAAATGTACGTAAAATCAATTAAATCTACACTTTTGTGTGGACAAAAGTTTTGCATTTTGGGGGGAGGGCTAAAAAACACAACAATCAAGATAAACGAGTTTCCTTTGTACTTATAATCAATTGCTCATAACGTCTGTTATGTGTGCACACATTAGAGACAGCTCAAGTCTACGGTCTGCATTGAATACGGTCCGTAATGCATGCATACTGGAAGTAACCATTAAGGTCCCACAAAGTGAACGCCCTCTCAAACAGATCTTAACGCCGCGACAGGACGTAATCGGAAAGTGAAGCTGAATCCACAAAGGCGTGTACTTGTCTGTGTTCCATAGAAAAACAAAGGAAATTAATTTTATGTATTAAAAACACGAAAGTCGGTTCTACTTTTCGATTACGTCCTTTCGCGACGTTAAAATCTGTTTGACAGGGCGTTCACTTTGTTGGAGTGTAATGGTTACTTCCAGTAGGCGCGCATTACGGGCCGTATTCAATACAGACCATAGAATCGGGCATTCCCTATTAACTACGTATGATCACAAATTAGATGTACGTAAAACTGACGTAAATCTGAGATATACGTGTTTTGTAAAAATGGGCGTTGCCAATGAAGCTAAAAATCTAATCCAAAATGGTACACAGAATAAGGTGTAGATCTAGAATCTAGATGTGCTTCACAAAACAAGGACGTCACAGGTCAGGATCGAACGTGTCGACAATTACTGTCTTCGAGAGAGACAACAATAACAACAACAGTCACATAAAAGCAGAAAGAAGAAGAAGATTGTTGTTGTTGTTGTTGCTGCTGTTGTTCCTGAATCCTTGTTTTGTGAAGCACCTACTATACCTTATTCCGTGTAGCACTCCAGACTACGTGTTTTGTGTTGTCGGCGCTTCTGTTCCACGCCTGCTGAATGGTTGCACGTGTTTTATTATTTAACAGCATGACACCAGACGTACCTTCAATCTTATGGAGTTCGTGGCGTTCCTGACAGCACTAATCATTATTGGATGTGCATGTTTGCTTATTAATAAACTGAATTAATCATTAATTTTGATAGTGACGTTGTGGAATAACATGTAATTTTCATCTTGTATTTTTGTCACCACTAGTAATGAACCTCACGCATGCCTAAGTCTGTCATTTTTGCATTTGCATTAATATTGATAAGCTTATTTAATAAATCTATTATTAACATCTGTGGAAATGCATAATTAATTATTTAATTAATTTATTCATTGCACCAGTTATGATTTAGTACACACTGCTTGTTTTATTTCTATGCCAACAGTAAGTTAATTAAGACAGTAAATTGTTACCAGTTAAAATGTTATATAAGTAAATGCTAGTGTTAAATTCATTATTGTGATATTTCGATAAGATGTCACCGCTTAATTAAGTCTTCCCAGAGTCGAGCAGCTGCAAGTTTTGTAGATGTAAAAATTGAATAAAAATCACTGAAGATCTAATGCTTTTAAGCACATAGTATTTTTTTTAGATTAATTTAATCAACAAAGAAGCACACGCCAAGCTAAGATAATTCACAGTTAATTTTTACATGTTGTAAGTACGCCGCTGCTTCAGGCAGAATTGACCTAGATCTAGATCTATGTGTAGATTTATTCCTGCTTGCGTTTTTCGTTTTTGTTTGGTTGTTTGGTTGTTTGTTTGTTTGTTTTGCCGCCAAGCTTGTTTCACTGACAGACTGGGAAACTGCTTGGTCTGAGGGGATGATGGGTAGGACGTCAACAATATAAGAGGGAAGAGTTGGTGAAATGGGCGGGGCTTAGGGCTAGGGTTAAGATTAGGGTTAGGGTCATGGTTAGGGTTAAAAGTTAGGGTTAAGGTTAGGGTTAGGGTAAGGGTTAAGGTTAGAGTTAGGGTTTAAGGTTAGGGTTAGGGTTAAGGGTTAGGGTTAGGGTTAAACGTTAGGGTTAAGGTTAAGGTTAGGGTTAAGGTTAAGGTTAGGGTTATGGTTAAGTGTTAGGGTTAGGGTTAGGGTTAAGGTTAGGGTTAGGGTTAGGGTTAGGGTTAAGGTTAGGGTTAGGGTTAGGGTTAGGGTTAG
>JBDFRD010176857.1:0-12059 GCA_039654405.1 Bullina lineata | reverse complement strand
ACAAACTGGTCTATCAAAAGCAGGATGAACTATTATGTAAAAAAATGAGTTAATTTTGCAGTACCGGACCCGTACCCCCAACTGAACAGATCAACTCTAACCCTTAATTTGCAACACACATGAGTGTCAGAAATCAGAGTGACAAAAATCAAGATTTAAAATAAAAAAGTTCACATTTATAGTAAAATTATCAGCACAATCAAATGACAAACTGGTCTATCAAAAGCAGGATGAACTATTATGTAAAAAAATGAGTTAATTTTGCAGTACCGGACCCGTACCCTCAACTGAACAGATCAACTCTAACCCCAACCCTAACCCTTAATTTGCAACGCACATGAGTGTCAGAATCGTTTACCATGGACTATAACCCCCCCCCAAAAAAAAATTGTTTCAGTATCCAAACCGAGACATGTCTTATACTGCAAAAATATAAAAAATTCAGGATCTTTCTAATATTTGGAATATATATGCTCAGGGATTAGGGATTTAGTCAGTTAAAACTCTTACTATTGATGAATACTTAGTAGACTTCACAGAAGAAGTTTTTAAGAAAGCAAACATAATAAGGTATTCACAAAACATGACCTTTTAAAAGATGGAAGCAAAAGACCAAGTCACTTAGTTCCTGACACAAATACTCACGTGACAGAAGAGAAAAGTCTGAGTTGGATCTGTATTCAACGTGACAGCCCGCTCTCTTCCTTGACGCATCACAGACCCTACTTTTTTACAAGTCAAAATTTTCTGTAGAGAACAAAACGTAAATTGTGATTTAAAAGAAAAACATTACAAATACTTTCTTTAGAAGAACAAAAAAAAAAATCAATTAAAAACTACGACGTTTTCACCTGCATTTACACCCTTTATTGTCATCAAACTGCACATGTATTTTTCAGAAAAATCCAAGATTCTTCAGCTTAAAAAGCAAACACAATTTAATAAATAACTCACATACAAATGATACAAAACTTATGCCTAAAATAGGAGGGTGTATACAAGAAGAATAAAATTTACCATGGCCTCATCTGCAGCTTTTTGCTCCTCATCACTTAAATCCTCTTCCTCCATCATTTCTGTGTGGCTGAGTTCTAATTTCTTTTTCTTTGATGGTGGTCCACTGTCCTCTTCAGCATCTTCCTCATCCTCCACCTTGATAGAATCCAAATAATGCAATACAATACAGAAATCTCTCGCTTTTTGTCATTCTTGAATGAAATATTTACACTTTAATTCAAATATATTTCAAAATGTAAGAATTTTATACCTTAGGTCTTCTCTGTGGAATCAGTGGGTAATCAGGCAACAGAAAAAAAGACTATAACTAAATTGTACGTGGGAAGTTTAGTAACAATGACGGTTCAAGCACACTGGTAAGTACTGGGTGGGGGTGTTTAAAAAAGAGAAATACAAGCATAGTCAAAAGGTCCTTGATACTTCTCTGTTGGATAATTCGAAGTCCTGTTAATTTGAACCGATTCTACCTCGTCAAAAGACTTCGCATGAACAAAGTAGTTTACAATCAGTATATATTATATCAATATCATATGAAAAGAAGAAGAAGGAAAAAAAAATTCAAAAACTTTCAAAAGTATGTATTACAGTAAGGAGCTACAATTTAAAAAGTTAAGTCCTTATTTAGAAGGAAAGAGAAAAAAGAGGAAAGGCAGATGAGTAAAATAAGAATAATATAAAAATAATAGCAGCAATATTTGTTCAAAAAGCACAAGCCATTGATCCTACTTTTTCTGAGTCAAGGTATTGAATATCCCACACCCTCAGCTCACTGTCTGCTGATGCTGTGACCAAACGCTGCTCATCTCGCAGCAACAAAAAGCCGTACACCTGAGAAGACAAAAGCCAAGTCAAACATAGAGCATTTTAAAAAGTGTGAATTTCAGTGCATCACACAATTTTGTAAACATGAAAAGGTGAAGACAGAGACAATAAAGTATGCCCGTATTTAAAATTGAAGCTCACAGGGTAGGATAATACACATTCTATTTATAGGCTTTATTGTAACTTTATTGTAGTTGGAAAAAAAATGTACACAAGCAATGGATAATGTTTGTTGTATCGACAATATTGATAGATACAAATACATATCGCACAAACATGTTTCAACATTTCAACAAAAGTATGAAACAGTAAGCTTTGGGGTGCAACTTTACAAAGATAATGTCTTTCTTAATTGTATAATATCCATCATGAGATCAAGCACTATTGGAAAATAAAAAGATGCACAGGCCTTTTCCTGCCACATCACGACTCCACCCATTGACTAACCTCTGACCTATGACCCACGACAGTGTAGAAGCAGTGCTGTGTCTCCAAATCCCAGAATTTGAGGAAGGTGTCCTTAGAACTGTAAGTAAGGTACAAAGTTTTAAATTAGACTAAAACAAGTTTTACAATACATTGACTCTTGGCTTGTCAAGAGAAAAGTAAGTAGTAAAGTTCCTTTAAGGCCTTTGAAGGCCATAGAGCCGGAGCTTATCCCCGTTCCGGTAGCGTGAAGTGGAACAGATGATTTTTACATCATGTCTTAGACAGAACGCTAGTCTGTTGTAGGCTTACTTCCCCAGTAGAATATGCTAGTACCCAATTCGCACCTGGTGGGGAGAGGACAAATGGTGTAAAATGTCTTTCTAAGGACACAAAACAGTCACCTCCTAGATTTGAACCATAGACCCTTGGATTAGGAGTCCAACGCTCCAACTATTCACCAACTGCTCCACCTGTGTCAAGAGAATGCTCCAATATATTATATGTTCTGTTCATGACAGTGGTAACAACAGCTGTCACTTGAGCTTGGTTATGAGTTTTACTTCCCTATCAACTCAATGATGGATATTGCAAAGGATGCAGGCTTCACCACCCTATCAAACTTCTGACTCATATAGAATCTTTTGAAATATAAAATGGATTTAGTTGACACCAAAACTGGGATCTTTTGGTTTGTTGTCAAGCATCCCATAACTGAACTATATTCACTGATCCTGTCATTGCTATACCCTACAATAAATGTGTTTCTTCAGTGCAAGCAATGTAATATATTTCTTCCATTTTTTTCATAACTTTTGCCTCTGTTTTAACAACCATAAGAATAATATTAAAAAAGCTGACATATAATGCAACAACTTCATTTTTTAATACTTTTTCAAATATTGTATTATTTGCATAAAAGTACAAAAATCTACCAATTGAGTATTAAACAAAAGATATAAATAATTAAACATGAAAACAGATGATTTAATGACCAAGAAATGGTTTTGTCTTAACCAATTACAAAGTTACTTGTACTTCCAAATAAATATGCAAAACAAGAAAGTAGCAGTACATCAGTTCAAACGATTTGCATAAAACATACCTGGAAACGAGGACATTTCTGTGCTTCATAAAAGCTACTTTGGTTATCTCTTTTTTGTGACCTTTGAGTCTAAAAAGGCCACATTCACCAACAATGTCCCAGAGGATTATGTCAGTATCCTGAAAAGATGGGAGAAATTCAATGCTTGTGCCAATGAACAGCAATTCAGTATTACTATAGTTACTTTGAACATAACACAAACATAATAATGTCCTATTTATCATATGCACTATAACTTATAAATGCATGACAGGGAAGTTATAGGCTCGATAGGAAAAATACTGACGCTTGTGTCTGGTATGGATATGTAAACTAAAATCCTTTCCAACCATAATAGTACATAAAAATTTAATTTGCTTTGTTCAATGCAAACAAAATACATAATAATGTAATACTATTTGTAAAAAGCCAGACTCAAAATGAAAAATAAAGTTGGACTATCACTTCATGCTACACAAATTTACCTTTGAACCTGAGACCAAACGCAAGCCCTGATCATCATATGCTATTGAGGTAACAGCAGATTTGTGCCCTTGAAATGTGATTTCCACCTCACAAGTAGCCAGGCTGAAAATCTTAATGCTTCCATCATTGTAACCAACAGCCAAGTGGTTTGACGCAGAGCAATGTGTAAGTGATGTCACTTCTGATTTGTCCCCTAATAATGTTAAAACCTGCAAAAGAAAAAAAAAAGACGATCATTTTAATTTTATCATCAGTTTTCTTCTAATTTAATTTAGTCAAATCTGTTTTAGAAACGACAGGTTGTCAAATACCTTTTCAAAACATTAAATTATCACAACTAAACTTATTTTCCACAAAAAGCTACAGAGCAAAATATAACATTATAATAATTTTTTTAAAGAATTTAAAATATATCGCGTACTGATTAAAGACAAAATCATTTTAATTTGAAATTTTAAGATTAGCTATTAAACTAATGGCTTAAAACTTGATAATTAAAAAAAAAGTTATGAGAACATGTAAATTTCATATACACAAATTGGAAGCACTTACCTTCTCCTTTTTTACAAGATCCCATACGTATACATTTTCACAAGCTCCCACAGCACAGCGAATGTTCTCATTATTTTGGGAAGGAAGCACAACTATGTTTGACTTCTGACTTGCAACAACACCAAAGACAGGCCCAGGGGCTACACGCAGATACTGTTTTGTAACCCCCATTCTTGGTTAGAAGTCACTTTGATGTCTGGAAAGAAAGGAATGAAAGAAAGTGAATTTGACAACGAACAATTATGAAGAATAAAGAAGGCAACTTAACCTTGGTCGCGAGAGAGCGGTGAAACGGAAATTGTGAGATTAATGAGGGCTTTTGAGCCAAGCGACTAATGCCGTCTTTATCGATCGATGATAACCTTAAAAAAATATGTTCCTGGGGAAACAAAATACTGAAATTTCGTTGTATAATATTCATAGTTACTTATGACGGAATGTCAGTACTTTTCCATGACATAGTAGTCTATATTTAGGCCCAACACACTCCCCGCTTGGCGGTGTGGGCCGACATAGTAACCCGCCATGTATCCCTAAATTTTCATTGACTGGAAGCTAGCATAGTGGCCCATCTACCGTCCAAAGTTAACCCTGGACAATAAATGCGCCACTATCATGGCTTCTGGTCAATGAAAATTATGGTACAACAGGATCCGCGTCAGGTCACTAAGTCAACCCACATCGCCAATCGGGAAGTGAGGTAGGCCTAAATATAGGCTACAATGTCATGGAAAAGTACTGTTTCAAATAGAGGTTAGACCATTTCTGTCATACCTAAAAATAAATATGAATTAATATTAGCCAATGAAATTTCAGTAATTTGTTTCCATGGGAAAATGTTTTCTAGGTCAGTATTGATCGATAAAGAAGGCACTGGTGGCTTGGCTCAACCGTGAAGTAAATTAAAGGGACTCGTAAGCACACAACTTCCGTTTCATTGCTCACGCATCACCCGAGTTAATTTTACTAACTAAATATATGACTAAAATAAAGTCAAAGTCTAAAGTAGAGAAATTAAATGTGTAATAAATGACATTTTTAAAATATAGATTTAGATTTCATTATAATTCCCAGTTTCCTCTCAAGAACAATGACTTCATGTAAATTCAGCAATCAAATTATGGAAACTCAATTTGCCTCTGATCTGGATTGATCTAATAACCATGCCCTGAACAAAACCTCAGTTCACTTTTTATTAATCTTGTGCCTAGGAAAAGAACAGGATTAAAAAAAAATTTAATGTGTCAACAGTCAACATTATTAGATCTAGATATCTAAATCTAGAACTAGATCTATAAAAAATTATTTGTATTGACATTCTTGTCGTTGTTGCATTATCACCACACATATATCATTTACATAAAATGATAGTGATAGATCTTGTATAGAATAGGCTGTCGTTATCGACAACACCCTGTTGCGAGTAAACAAAATTTGTTTATCCGCAAGACCCTGTTGCATAGACGAAATTTGTTTAAACAACACCCTGTTGCATTGATGAAATTTGTTTATCCGCAACACCCTGTTGCATAGACGAAATTTGTTAAACAACACCCTGTTGCATTGATGAAATTTGTTTATCCGCAACACCCTGTTGCATAGATGAAATTTGTTTAAAAACAACACCCTGTTGCATTGATGAAATTTGTTTATCCGCAACACCCTGTTGCATAGATGAAATTTGTTTAAACAACACCCTGTTGCATTGATGAAATTTGTTTATCCGCAACACCCTGTTGCATAGACGAAATCTGTTCCGCAACACCCTGTTGCATAGACGAAATCTGTTCCGCAACACCCTGACAAGACAAATTTATGTGTAAAGGTATTTAGACATGAACCGCACGCAGCATACACCTAGATTCTAGTGTGTACTACAATTTATGTGACCCTGTAGTATAGGCTACGTGTGTGAAACCGTGTTGCGTATAGTAGTACAATCGTACTAGCTGTCAGTAGCACAGCAGCGTGTGCACCGTACTAACTACCCACCACAGGGTCTTGCGGATAATCACTCGCTGTAACTGTAGACTAAGTTATCCCATTTTATTAGGCTTAGGTAGACGTCTAGATAGATCTATAATTATGACCTGCTCGTGACTGACTGTGTATAGTGATAATTTTCATGAAATGCAACTAGATCTAGATTATCTAATTTGTGTACTCATTCTCACCTGATAAGTTCCATTGATTCGTAACTGTTTATACGCTTTGAAGCAACGAGGCTGGGTCTCAATGAACGTGCTTCCGTTTTCGGATTTCGGTTCAAATTTTATTTCTATTTTTTAGAAATAAGACAAAGATATAAAAAAACGAATCTCCTTGATGACGCACGAAATGCCTACAAAACAAAATATAAGTTTGCACTTTTTTGTTGTTGAAAAGATACATTTCATGATATTTTGCTGCGAATGTTCAAACGTGAATCAGAAACAACTCATCAACCTAGATTTTTAGCTCTCTATAATCACACCGTTGGGACATTTTGGAATCGTGGTATGATTGTTAGCACCACAAAGGCTCGTCTCTTATAGAAAACATGTACCGTATCAATAATTTGCAGCCTACTAAAGATTCAAGACAACCGATGTATTTTCTAAAGGATATCCTAAATCTGAATTTTAGGCGCTAAATTCCAGAATAACGTTATCCTACTTCGACCTTTTGCTTTATGGCAAAACATTGTCACTTCTGTATCATCATCATCATCATCATCATTGCATCATTATCAAGACTCCTCCAAAGTGCAGTCCATGGCCATCATCTCTGCTTCCACTGTTCTTCTCCACGTTGTATTGGGCTTTCCTCCTTTTCGTCTTTCTTCTGGTTTGGGGTCGAGAAGAGGGTTGTTTACCTGGGACACTCGGTGGTAAAAAACAACCCACGGTACTTCCAAAAGTGGAGCAGTTATTGTAATCGGACCCTTCTTCTTTTCTCAGTCTCTCTCTTTTTTCTCTCTCCGTGTAATTTTTTTTCAGTGTAGTTGTTGTGCTTTGGCTTGTGGCGTCCTCATTATTTGAAGCATTACCTTTTCCTGGTGCGTTTTTGAATTGCCTTGTTTGCTTCTCTGCAGCCCCCATTTTACAAGCCTTTTACAGTTCGACGGCTTGCTGCAAGACTCCTGTAACACATTTTGGCCAAAACTCACTTTTTTGTATTTTCTTGGGTTATGGCCCTTGGCGCTTCTTGTGTCAAAATATCAGACTTGTAAGCCCAGTAATAAGCATAATGCAAAACTTTTCAGTTCTGCAATTACCCTGTAAAGGAAGTTACAGGGGTTTATATCCGCACATATCAGTATATACAAGCACAACATTACCGTGTATTGTCAGGTACAGGACTCTTGCACGTACCGATTTTGTTTAGTAAATCAACCTTCCATTAGTTAAACATGGGCTACATCCTGTAACTGTAACTATGACGTTATACAAGAGTCTTGCACAGAAAAGTTTTTCTTTCTAAATGCTTGTAACCATCAAATTTAGCTCTTAAACAGTTTGTACTAAACATAGACGTACGACATTACTTGCATGCATGCAAAGGTCTATAAGAGATGTATATTCTAACTCACTGCATCATATCTTACTTCACACAAAAATGGGACAGTTTTTTGTCTCTCCTATAAAATTTGCAAAATGTTTGTTACTGGAGTCTTGGAGCAAGCCGTCGAATTAAACTTTTTAAAAAAATACTTTGTTTGCAGTAGTTCTTTGTATTACTTTGATGTTTTGTAATGGAACAAACAAACAAGGACCGTTTAAACTTTAACACACACTCATTGCGAGAGGTCTGAATTCACGTACACAATAAACGAACATAGTGATTAGCCTAACTTGCCTGCTTCAACGTTAGGCGCCAAGCAACTTAGTCATCGAGTTCTCAACTTTCGATGACGCAGCTCTTCGTCGTCGTCGTCGTCGTTCTCCTCCTCCTCCTTCTCCTCCACCTTCTTCTTCTTCTTTGCTTACTTTGCTAATCCAATAAAATGCGACTCATAAAAAACAGCGCATGATTTGAGCAACGTTTTCGCACTCTTTAGAGACAAACAGTGATGACGAGATCCTCGATACGATTATCAGCTTCATGAGAGAATGATGTGAGGTGATGGAAAAGTGTAGTGATCACATGAGTTGGAATCCAGCCCAACATGTTGAGACCTGAGGCATCAATCACTTCGAGAGAAAAAAAAGTAATGAGAAAGGCTGAGAAAACACCCTGCCAAATGAAAGCGTGAGAATTAAATATTCAATGGCGTTGCAGATACGGTATTCCTATCACTGGAAACGTGTCGTGGTTTTAAAGCCGTTTGGGGAAATAATGTAATGTTTTCGTTGAATCTAATTGATGATTTGGGACATTTAGGCCCACTCCAAATGCGTATTGCGTGAGCCGAGTGATTTAACTTTCACACTCGCAAGCATAAAGTTATGCTGGTCCTCTCCCGCGCGTTAATTGTCCGTTCGGGAATTCAGTGTAGACCTTTGTCAAACTAGTGCCTGCCTAGAATGAGACAATGGTTCAAGCTTCTGAAACTCGAAGAAGCCCTCGCTCTTTGGGGTATAGATTCTATGAATATTGAAGAAATGTTACTTTTTACTATATTTTGCAAATAGAAGAACCCACAGCTCTTGAGCGGAAACGTAGGAGGAGAAATAATTAGACTCTATGTTTAGAATCGAAGCCAGCGTTAACTTGCTTTATTTTTAGCACAATTACCAGCAGTAACAAATCCATATTACGTGTTATGGTGGTGGTTAAACTAAGTGTCATTTGCGTCGAAATGTCATTAACATATCAGAAGGGTTCTTAACATCCACTACTGTGAGCACAAAGATACGAGTACTGATAAAATAAGGAAAGCTATATAATATAAGGACATAAAAGGACAGAAGCAGAAATAAGGTTGACTGATAAAAATAAGGAAAGCTATATAATATAAGGACATAAAAGGACAGAAGCAGAAATAGGGTTGACTGATAAAAATAAGGAAAGCTATATAATATAAGGACACAAAAGGACAGAAGCAGAAATAAGGTTGACTGATAAAAATAAGGAAAGCTATATAATATAAGGAGACAAAAGCACAAAAGCAGAAATAAGGTTGGCCTCATCACTCGGTACGACAGACCAGTGTCCTATCTAGGACGTTTTACGTCAATGAGCAAAAGAGGGGGGGGGGGGGTGAGTGAGCGAGTTAGTGAATAAGTGAGTGTGCTAGTGAAGTAATGCGTGCATGAGTGAGCAGGGACTGAGTGAGAGAAATTGATAGAGTGTACGAGTGAGTAAGCAGTTAAACTTTGATGAGGTACACACAGCTTATCTTACACGTGCAAGGTAATGAGCAATAGAACAACAGATTTTTAATATTTCTTATTTATTTTGTTCCTAACATAAATTTTGAGGGTCTGGACAAAGAATCATATCTAAAACAACAACTAAACACCACCAGGCCGCCGAAATGTCAAGCACAAAACTGAAATAAATCTAAAATCAATCTATCGACAGAAATCTTTATGGATCTCATAGCTTGAAAAAAAATGTCGATACAGACTCAGTTTTACAAAATCTACAATTTAAATCTCTGTGTTTCAGGCAGCGCTTATCTGTTTGTTTTTCCTCTTCGTGAGGTGCCTAGCGATAAAATAACCGAATGTTTTAGATTACCGTTGCTGTTTGTTACCAAGGTGAAGCTGGAGATGAGAGTGAACTGGAACCCTGAGGATCGATAACCATTCAGTTTGTTTTCAACCGTTCTGCCACTGGCGGACATCAAGCTGTGTTGCCTGTTAACGTGATTCACTCGTCTATATACTATAGGCTTATACATTAAAACGTGTTCACCATCATTTGGCTCGTGTCATTCAACGCGACAGTTGTTTCAGTGCTGCCGTCGTTTTAAGAAAAAGAAGTGTTGGGATATTCGAGTTTGAAACATTACATTTCTAAATAATGATAAAGAGGTCCAACAATTTTAATTTTACTCTGTGAAAGGTGAAATTTAACAAGGTTAGAATCTACTAGTTTAAGAATGAACTAGTAGCAACATGTGATAAAACTTGCTTTCTTTCTTTATTTCACTCATTATGAACAGGCATACGTAAGTGCTTAGCTATGTCAAATTTATGATGATTACGGTAAAACTCCAACTTGTGTGTGCGGTAAAAATAATTACCTAATGAAATGTATAGACGTTTAAGACGTTTTTCCTGATATTTCTTTTCTTTATACTTGTTGTTTTGCTTAACTCCAACTTGTATGTGCGTTAAATATCACTACCTAATGCATATATTATATTTACAGCTTATACATCTCACACAAATCTGTAAATATAAATATAGGCGTTTAGGACGTTTTTTTGCTGATATTTCTTTTCTTTATTCTAATTTTTCTGTGCTTTATACACACTTATTTATGTATTAGTACATGTACTATTAGGGCGGATATTTGGTAAACGTTCATTTTTCATTGAAACACATCCGACGTTCCTCCTCATTTATGTGTCAACGTTTGTGAACAAAACAGAACGGAAATACTCATACAACGGATTCTACCTATTCATTCACGTTCTTTGACATTTTGTGTAAAAACAGACATTTGAAACATCTTCTCACGGAAGAACATTTCAATTAATACGGGCAAAATCAGAAATATTTTTGTAATCCATATTATCACTATTTTCAGACTGAAAGTATTGGTCATTGGTGGAGTAAATGATTTCACAGAAGATGAAGTCAAGGAAACACGTGGATGCTAGCTGTCAACTTGAGCACAAGGCAAAAGACACGCCGTCCTCTTCATCCGATAATTTTGAAGAATATTCAGGACCGTTCATAATAGATGAGAACAAGACGACGAAACGGATTCAGCTTGATGAACGGTTTGTTGATAACCACCAATCATTTGAAGACATCTTATGGTATCCTGCTGTTGTGCTGGCCATTGGAGGGTTATTTACTCCTTTTCATTGCCTCAAAAATAAGAACTCGTCAGAGAGAATATGGTTCAGAGTAGGGATCCTCCTTCACCGATGTCTGATGACATCACTGCATATTGTGAGTTCAGTCAAGTGCATAGCTATTTTCATCGCAATAAGAGGCGAAAGCATTAACGACGGCCTTACCTGGGCAACTGTTCAGTATAACGTCTATCAAATCTATGGGACCGTACTGTTTTTCGGAGAATTTTTTCTGTCGAGACGACATTTGCCACGAATACTCCAAGTTTTTCGAAAATACCAGCGCTCCTACGGTTTTCTTGGGGATTTTACGAAGACACGTCGCTTATCAAAACAAATATCGGTGGGTTTAGTCCTCTTCTTAATGGTATGTGGTGTTTTGATGACCTTTTACTGTCACAACATCAAACCATTCATATTTCCGTTTGAAGACGATGGACGCATGGAAACCTATATGATCATCACTGTAAATGGGGTCATCTCGTTATTCAATTCAATAACAATGATCGGATTCATGTTAATGTACTCTCTCATTATATTCGCCATCAAACGAGATTTTCTTTTAACCAAAGTCGAAATGGCCGAAGTTCTGGACGGATACATCACAGACATGAAGGAAGCCTTCATCTTTGTCAGGTTGGATATCTATCTATCTATCTATCTATCTATCTATCTATCTATCTATCTATCTATCTATCTATCTATCTATCTATCTAT
>JBDFRD010176635.1:0-12061 GCA_039654405.1 Bullina lineata | reverse complement strand
CTCTCTCTCTCTCTCTCTCTCTCTCTCTCTCTCTCTCTCTCTCTCTCTCTCTCTCTCTCTCTCTCTCTCTCCCAGTGGGTTAATGTTTTCACTCTTGCTTCCTCTCTTGTTAAACATGTTTTTTTTTTTAAATTTATTTCCACAGTCTTTTCAACGGCATTGTACACATTTAGTTTGTGGGACATTAATGAGGTCTGAGAAATTCTTCGGAGCCTGCATTACTGGTAAGGCAAAATAATTTAATCATATTAAAAGTGATGGAATTTTACTTTTTAATTTGCTTGTTTCTGACATTGTTTGCTTTCATACTAAGTTGCGCAACCCTACCATCTTACAAATGTAAGATGTAAAATGTATTTACCAATGTTTTTGAGTACCTTATTTTGTGTGTCATTACTTGTCAATATGTATTTCATATTTTCTGTAAAGTGCTTCGTGAATTTAAGTAAAAAAAGAAAAGACAATCCAAGTTTTCTGATACTGGTGTTCATTAATGTCAAATTTTCATCAAACTGATTCTCTTATTGTTGATCCTTAATCCTTTTATAGTGGATAAAAAGACTTCAGTAACTTTCCTTCTGTTGTGGTTTAGTGAAATGTGTGTAAACCAACTTGCTGTTTCAATACGCAAGTGCCTATTATTAGTACAGTGGTCTCCACCTAAGAACCCGCCCCTGGGGAGACATGATGACCGTGCTCTTAGCCGGAGTAGGCTATTACACAAATTTTTTTTTTAATGCAGGAGAACGGCTTTGCTTTCCACATGGCTACGGCCTAGCCCTAGAAAAAAGCAGGGCGGCTGACAGTATTTCTTGCAGTTTAGGTGACACCTCCTTAAAAAAAGAAATCATTCGAGTAAGAAGACCGTGTTCTTAGGCGGATTTTGTATTTGAAAGCAGGCTCTTATGTTAATAAATTACATAGAAAAAAATCCGTTTTACAAGAATGGTGGGCTCTTAGGCGGATCAGGTTCTTAGGTGGAGACTACTGTAGTAGTATTGTTGTTGCTGTACTTCTGAATTGCTCACTGATTGTCAGGTCTTTATTCAGTTCAAGTGCCATATATATTACAATTATATTAATACGTGTGTGTATCAAAACAAATGAAGCAGCTAGGCAAGGCATAGGAAGGACAACACCTTCTGAGATACGAATGTAACCACAGTTGTCACTCAAGCCGATATGTAATTCCCAGTTTATACACAAATTGTGTGCCAGAAGGCTTTTATGGGAATTTGTCTACCAAGCTATTGGTCTGTGTGAATTCAGTAAGTAGTAGTAAAGTTCCTTAAGGCCAATGAGGCCCATAGAGCCGGAGCTTATCCCGGTTTCGGTAGTGTGAAGTGGAACAAATGATTTTTACATCATCTCCTAGACAGGATGCTAGTCTGTTGTAGGTTTACTTCCCCAGCAGAATATGCCAATACCCAATTCGCACCTGGGTGGGGAGAGGAAAAATGGTGTAAATTGTCTTTCCCAAGGACACAAGGTCACCTCCCAGATTCGAACCCTGGACTCTTAGATTAGGAGTCCAATGTTCTAACCATTCCGCCACCGCGCCTCACATGTAAATTCAGTGCGTCGTGATGAATTCTTTTCACACTTGAACTCAAAACTTTTGCTTCTGATTCTTGGGTGCATTGTTTGACTGTTCAGTAGATGTGGGTGCGCCTTGGTATTCTGAAATGTTTCTTACTTTAACTGCAAGACGAACTTCACTATGTCTTAATGTGTTATTCATGTATTTAAATTTATTGTTGGTTGCATTGATTTTGTATGACTGAAGGGGTAGAAAAGGCTTCTAGATTCATTTTTTTTTTTTCCAGGGACGTGGATACTTTCAAAAAAATTTATTCAAGACAGTCATAAAGTCGGCAAATGGTTAGATGAAAGTGATTATGAATTCAGTGTCCGGGATCCTAGTCAGCCACATCATCTGGTGGAAGCTGCCAAAAGATGGCGATGGAAAATTGAAAATTACCAAGAATATCCTTTTTCTGAGTGGAGCGTTGCCTGTATAATGGATCCCGTGTTAAAGGAGGTTTTTGAAAGGTAGGCCTATGTAATGTTATATACATAATTAAAAAAAAACACTTTTTTTTATGCATTGTAAGTATTATGTAGAGAAAAATTAATTGCTAAAGAATTTTTCATTGTTATTCATGTTACAAGTGAGTGGAGTCAGTTTAATTTTTTTTTTAGCCTTCACAAGGTTTTGAATCTTGAATTGGCTCAGTGTTGAATACTGTACATTGAGGCATTTTGCCGACAAAATAGTTGGTCAACTCAGCTTTAGAAAGAGATAACAGTTCAGTTTGCAGGTTCTTCTTCTTCTTCTTTTCGTTTCTCCGCTATTAAGTCAGATGAAATCCTGATTGTAAGTATTTTTCCTTCAGTACTGGACCGACTGTTTTGTATGTAGCCGTTTGTACTATTTTCATGGCTTCTCCAACTTTTCAGGTTGCTACATTCCAACTGAAATATGGTTTCAAAAGCCTTTAGGGCTCGAGTCTGTTTCCAATTAAATCTTACTGGGCTTACTCAGCTTTTAAAAAGTGCTACCTTCTGTTTCTGTATTGTGATTTTTTATGTTGAGGAAAGATGACAGCAACATTATATTATGATTGTTTATTTTCTTCAGTTTCTACTATACTACCAGATGTATAAAGTATTAATGTTCTTGAACACAATCCCTCCTAGAAATGCTGTAAGTAAGTTCGTTTTCATTGGACTGGCGGGTTCTTATTTTTTTTTTTTTCATTTTCACTAAACCATAAAGCTTCTAATATATATGATTTGATGTTACAACTATTCACATTTTCTCGCCCTGGTTCCAGACTGTTCAGATATGGTGGAGCCACAGTTGAGCAAGTAAAGTTCCCTCTGACACACGAAAACATCCCTAATGTGACATACGTTCTAATGGATCCTACGCATGTTGAGTACGCTGCCAGCCTGCAAGATTTCGGCATTTTGTGCCTGAGATATGAGTTCCTCTCAGAGTTCGTCACAGAGGTAAACCTCAGGGGTGTACCTCTTTCAGATTTTTTTCGGATTTCAGAGATTTTACTGAGTTAGTTTTTCTTGTACTGTTATCACATCTTCATTTTCCTGACTGTAGTCTGTTTAGGGCCGGCATTCTGTCAGTCAGTATGGCTTTTTTTTTTTCTTTCATTCTATAAGTACAACAAAACGACTTTCAGGCTTGGATTGACACAAATGATTTAGAAGTGTAGTCGTAGCCAAATGATACTACTACTAGTACAACAAAAGTAAACAGATGTATAACCTCAAAATAATAGGTGGGTTTTTTTTTTGGTTGTTATGAAATTGATTATACACTTGTTGTGTTAAAATATTCAAATAGACTGTCTTTTAATTTTATTCTTACCATTCTTCAACAGGAAAACTCGGATCCTTTTGACTATGTAATAAAAGGAGATGGTAACTATGAAACTATCAGAGTTCCAGAAACTCTCGACACAAGTCTGGTGATAGGAGGGCCAAGCCCAGAACGGCACAATACAACAGGAGCATCCTCAACGCAGAGTCATGTCGGAGGAGCTAGTGCAATGTGTAGTACCAGACAGGGACATGGATCGTTACACGGAGTGGCTGGAGAAGAAGAAGAAGAAGCACCAGCACATGGAGCAAAAGGAGGACCGCGACAAGAGTGTAGTCACGCAAGTGATGTTAAGTTCAGACAAAATGATGTTGGAGCAACTGGGACGTCAGAACAACATGGAAACTATGTGTCAGGCCTACCTGAGATGAAATTGCAACAGACTGCTGGAAAATTGACGACGGATGTAAACACTGCTAGAGGAAAAGGGTTACCTTCAGGGAAAGCAGCGAAGCCTGCTTCAGAATCTTCCATGGGGTCTTCTGCTCCTGACACTTCGTCTTCCTCGGCATTTTCACGTGACACGATTCGTCGGAAAATTAAATTTGAGAATCATGTTGAGGATGTGCCAGAAAAAAGGACTGAAAGTGGAGTTCTGGCCCTTGAAAAGGGACAAGTGAGTCATGGTGTGCCCTATACGGTCTATGATGAAAAGCACAGTGTGAAAAAGAAGAAGCTTTCAGCTAAACCCATCGTAGAAATTAAGCCCAATGTCCCCATCAATCAACAACAGAAAAATATGCTTGGCATTGAAGACAGAAAGAGGAAAAATGGGGATGTTGCACCTGATAGAGGGAAAAGGGGGAAATTAAGTCACGAAAAGAAGATGGAAAAATCAAAGTCTGCATCAGAAGCCGGCCTGGAAAAGCAAGGTGCTGGTAGTATGAATGAGGAAAAGTCACAGAAAAACTGGGGCAAGAGCATATGTTCAGAGCAGCTTCACAGTCACACAATGAGCATGCCGGCAGATAAAAGATATCCCTCAGATCCATCAGGTTCGAGCAATTCTGGGCCAGAGGATAATAATTTAGAAATCCCTGAGCAACTACACGATGAACTAGACAAGTCTTCAAATTGCGGAAATGTCCAGGAGAAGTTGTGCACACCCGGAAAATGCAGTGCGGAGAAGAAGCATTCTCTCAAGACAGACACAGCACCACTGCTTTCACTGTCTCTAAATATCTATTTGTATGGATTAGATGATTCAGATTCTAAGGACTCGGCATCTGACCATAAGAAGATTAGTAGTGAAAGAACAGTGGCTGACTTAGTTGATGACCGTACCCCGAGTCCCAAGGCAAGACCTTTATCCTCTACCCCCATCCGTACTCCAGGTGGTCCTGAATATAGTAGACAGAGAGCAGTGACCTCGCCCAGCTCTGAATACAAGAACGCAACATCTGGAGTAACTCCCTTACGTCCAAATATTTACTTGTATGGCCTGGACTGTTTAAATTCAAATGAGAATTGCCCATCTGTGCCAAAAAGTGAAAGACTCAATGGAGAAAAGCCATCTGCGTCTTCATCTGCAGCCGCCTCCCCCAGCATGAATACAGAGCATGCGAGAATCCCTGTTGCTGATACCTTGTCTGAGTCGTCAAAAAACAGCGCGTCTGGTGAACTACACACATCCAAAATATCAAGTCTAGCAGAAAACGGGAAAGTAAGACACGGGATTAAGCAGAAAAAGAGGAAATCGAGTGCGAAACCGGAACTTAAAAAGCCTCAACATGCTTTTGAAGACATGCAAACATTTTCATCCCAACCTGTGGAAGGACGTCGCCTTACAAAAGACTGTGAAGATGATCTACGGAGAGGAGATCTCCCACAGTCTGCGACTAGCTCCAAGGCTGAGAACAGAAATCACCGTAAGCACAAAAGAGACTTTTCATTGAAAGATGGCGCCCAGCTGACCAAGTCTGGAAAGAAGTTTTTTCAGTCAAGACTCCAAGAATATTTTGTCATCAAGTCTCCTTGTTCTGTCAGTGAGTGCATTTTTTAATACATGACATTTTCAATTGCTCTCAGTTTCATGGATATTTTTTTTTTTTTTTTTTAGCCAGTTTGATAATTAATTTCCTACATTCTTGAAGAAAGAGCAAATTATTTGTAGGAATGATGGAGGTGACCATTGTTTCTAATTTTGACGATCTGTCATCAGGAAGGGAGTGGTGAGATGAGGTATGTGCCTGCCCGTTCTAGTCATACTTGTGAACAGTGTAAATTCTTGAATGTGAAAAGTCCTCTGATACTGATTATCAATAAATCACAAAGATTAAATTTTAAATCAGCTACCTTCAAGAGCTCATGGGTAACAGGAGATTCACGCCAGTCTATATCAGTCATTTCGCGTCCAATCCTTTATTTTATGGGCTTTTCTTTGACGCTTGCTAGAACTGTACTATTGCATTTATTTTTATTTTTATAATGTAATCATAAACTCGGGATAAACATCTCTAGAAAACTTCAGAGCCTAAATTTAATCCATGCACTGTAATGGAAGAGCTAAGATTACTAAGAAGATAACATAAAAACGTTAAACAGTTTGTTTTGAACTGTTTGTTATTACAGATATATTACTGAGACCATTGAAACTTTGTTTAGGTGGATTCCACAGACCTGAGATCCATATTTACTATTTCAGGCCATTTTGGGGCAAAATTGAAATTGTTTCTAGATAAACAAATATGGTATCATTTGAAAGGTTATTCAATGCTTGTTCAGAAAATATAAGAATTAGGGGCTTAAAGCTTCTGTGGAAAGAGAAACAAGGTGTTAAAGTTGTCCCCCCTGGCAAACTTTCATAATTCCGAGATGAATTAATTATAAAGAGAAAGTAGTCATATATCCTCAATACAATGGTCACATGGGTAAAAAGAGACTAAAATATGTTCATATGTTTCAGAAAAAGTATAAAACACTGCAAATATAAGGAAATAAGTATGCAGGAGACATAATTTATGGGAATTTCAAGAAAAATTGTACAAAAATATTGAAAAAATTTTTAAAGTGAAATGACAATTGAGATTCACATGAAATTAAATGGAATGAATGATAGAAAGGACTCATAACATAAAATAAGTTCTGATTCCTATGTTATGATCCTGTCATTAGTCCTAGTGTTGCACTGTTTCACTACAAACCACTTCCATTTTCTCTTCAGATAATGTGGCAAGGAGTGAAATCAAATCGGAATGCACTGAAGACACCACGTCCAGGTCCTTGACCAAAGCTAAAAAGGGGGATTCTGCAGGATCTCAGCCATTCCAGACAATGCGGATCAAGAAAGAGATAGAAGAAACTCCTGAAGATGTGAAAACACCAAATTCTGTGCACTGCAATGTCTTGAGGCAAAATTTTTCTAAATCAGTGTCTGATGTCATAGAAATTATTGATGATAGTGATTCTGAGGTGGTAGTGTTGGATAGAAATAACTCTCTATTGTTAAATTCTGATGAAGATGCATCGGTAGGAGGTGAAACAATTCTGAAAGATATGTCCGATGGAGAACGAGAGAAAGATTGTGAATCGAAAACGAGCAGCATTTCAAATAACATCTCCAGGGTGAATACCACTGACAGGAAATCCAGAAATATTTTTAGCACCGTTGAAGCCCTTAATTCTGTGCTGATGGAACGGGGAAATAGAAGCAGTAGGAAGTGTAGTAAAGAATTGCTCAACAATAAAACTGTGGCTCCTGCAACAATTAGAAGCAATCAGAAAACACCTGGTGTAAGTACAAACTACAGTGAATCCAGGAAGAGAGACCTGATTTCATCCACTTTTCCTAAATCGAATTCAAATTTAACAGTAGCGTTTCGGACAGAACATTGTGATCTGCCTACCTATAGTGAATTTATTAGGGAGCCAGGTATTGCTAGAGCACTGAATGCAGTAGTAAAGGTGGAAGTATTACCAGAGCAAGTAATTCAGGCAGCATGCTCTCCATCAAAGAAGAACCCACTTGAAAGGGGACAGGTAGTGGGTAACAAAGGGAGTACGAGTGAAAACTATAATGGAGTGAAGAGGAAAGGAAGTAGCTCTACTAAGATTGATGGTAAGTCTTCCAATAAGGCACAAGAAGACGCGGAAGTCAGGAGAAGTCTGCGACTCTTCACCAAAAGGGAAAAGAAATCTACAGAAGATGATGTGGATTCAGACTTTGACGAGACTGTCTCTCAGTCTGTACACACACCCTCCTTTGAACCTGGCAGATCTTCTGTAATGTCACGTCACTGGCCATTCTCTGTACCGCTAGCACCATCTGAAGGTTACCAGGACAAGAATGCAGTACACATTCTGGTCGGACAGTTTACGGAAATATCGAGAGAGTTTGGCCACTATACCGTGGCCTTAAACCACGCCAGGCCTTCCTGTGCGCGCCAGCCGACTGCTTTAGTTCTGACCGAATTGCTGCAATTAGCCCAGTGTGAGGAGGAAGACCTTCAGAACTTGGCCTTCAGTTACCTGATGGCATGGCTGGAACTCCATCCACCTGTCACACCTACAATGGTTCAGGTATATGCCAATGTGATGGGGATCCAACCTAGCTCCTCCTTTCTCATGGACCTTCTTAGTGCTGTCAATCAGTCTGGTAGCAAGGGGAGGAAACAGCTGTGGACCTATGTGCTCAGTGTGTTTGAACTCAATTTTAGCCACTGCTTGCAGAATGAGAATGAGAAGTCTGTTCTGGGCTGTCTTCTAGTGCAATGGCTGTGGGCCCATCATCGGGCTGTTCATCATAATCAAAAGTCAAGACAGTTGCTGGCCTTAGTGAGAGACATCCTTAGCCAGGATTCAGTTGATATCACGGTTTGTTTGCCGATATGCCGGTTGGTGGGGCTGGTTGCTGAGTGTATTCGCCTGGCCTGTGTGGGATGGAATTTAAGAGACCCTTCCTTCCTCAAAGACTCTGTGTTGGCCATTGTGCATGACTTCTCCAGGATCTTCCATGACATCAGCTCTGTATCACGCCATCGTTTTGTCTACTCTCTGTTGCTGGTGCTGGCACCTTCGTGGTTCAGGGCTTTGATGACGGCAACAATGCTGTCGTGTCTTAATCACTACCTCATAATGGATGACATCAATGTCAGAGACCTCTCTCTGGCAACAATTGTCTCCAAGTTTTTCTTTCTGTTGCCCCGCCTGGAAAACCGAGGTGGTGACCCTGCGAAATATCCAAAAGTAAAACATGTCGAACTGCAAGAAGCAAAAAAGCCATCTACAGTCTCAGGGCAGAAGGAACAGGTTTCAAACACAAAAGTGGGTCAGGGCCAATACACAGCTGCGAAGGTGAATAAAAGAAATGAAAAAGGAGAGAGTATGGTTCACAAAGCCGCCAGGAAAAATGACTTCAAGACCATGGCGAAGCTACTGGTTGTGCCCGGGGTGAATGTGAATCTGAGAGATAACTTTGACTGGACACCATTGCACGAGGCTTGCAACCATGGCAGTCTGGAGTGTGTTGAGCTCTTGCTGAAGTTTGTTCCACCAACAACAATCGAGACTTTCTTCCCCAGCAGTGGTGAGAAAGTGTCAGGTCAAAAGGTCGATTTGAACTCTGTGAGTATGGATGGTACCACACCCTTGCACGACGCAGTCTGGAATAACCACGTGGATGTGTGTAGGCTGCTGCTCAAGTACGGAGGGAAACGCCTTCTGCTGGCCAGAACGCCCGAGGGCTATAATGCTGTCGACCTGGCAAGGACAGAGGAAATGGACAAAGCCTTGACTGTATCTGACCAAGAACATCTACAGAGTTTGCTGAATCTGTCTCAGGACTCTCAGGAGGGTTCTGAGGACTACGAGGCAGCGGGAGGGACTGTCATGCCTTTGCCCGTTGTGTATCAGGAGGCGCTAAAAGGAGGTACTTTATCTGCCAATTTTTCGCACTGTACCTCATTTCTCACCCTCCTGGGATTACTGTTGTCTTCATATTCAGAGGCGATGTACGAGGGACAAACCAAGGTCATGCGTCTCCAGTGCGACGTTAGGGCAGTCCAAAACATGAAAGGTCACCTCCAAGCTTTAAAAAGGCACATTAAAAATATAACCAGACAAAAGGATTACATAGCCCTCAAGCCTTATTTACTAATGGTGCAAGCTTCTTGTGGTAAATTGTCACACAGTGATATTGCAGAGAATAATTCTTAATTGGAATTTGTCTTTCATTATGTGGAAAACTTGATTATCCCGGGGGCTGTGATGCGATTTATTCTTTGCTGATGTTACAAGGATGGGAATGATAAGTTTGCGCACTTGACTACCAAAGTGCATCAGATTCTGATAGAATTTCAGAGCACTTTGCTTGAAATGTACATGTAAGTAGGAAGGTCCGTTCATTTTTAACCATCCTGAACAGCTGTATCACAGCACTTGAGGGTTGAGGCTATATTATTTCTTGAAATTCTCTTACAGTTACAGCTTGTTCTAGACTTCAAAGTGTTCGTTTGGATTCTCTCTCTCTCCCACACACACACACACACAGTTTTGTAACAGTGGCTTATTAAAATGGTTTTCACAAATTTCAGACCAACTGTAAAGAACTGCAGATAACATCAGGATTTTTTTCTAATATATTTTTTTTTTCTTTGTTTTTTCCATTGCCACAACGTTGCGATATTAATTTCAATAGATAAAGTTTAAAAACATATTAATTTATTTTAGAAGTTGATTTCTATTTGGGTCATTTGAAGTTTGTACACGTATCTGATCTATCTTAACCTTAACTCTGTGTTGCTAAATTCAATGCATGGTGTTTTTCCTGAATGTAGTATACATGTATGTACACATGTATAATAATACATGTACAAAATGTTTAAATACATGTTACAAGCATAACATTCAAGTCTACTTTTTTGGTCAGTGATTGTTTCTATCTTTTCTCTTTTTTAAACCTTCAAAAAACTTAATACATGTAGTGATACATTTGTCGTGGATTCCCAAATGGCGTTAGACACTGCACTTAAGAAAACTAGATTCATGCAGAGAATTATATTTCATTTTGATGTAGCTGACCTGCAACATGTGCACTGGATCTTCTGAGTAATGAAGATATAAAATAGTTTGCAGAAACTGTCAAATAAATGTAATTTAGACATATATATGAATCAAGCTCAAGTTATTGGTAATACATGTAATGCGAATGTAGAAGCACAGTGGCTAAGTAGTTAGTGGTGGATTTTCAGTGCAACCGTTCTGGGTTCAAATCCTGACAGCTATTGTACTGTCCTTGGGAAAGATAGTTCATACCATTTCTTCTCTCCACATATGCAGTTGCAAATTGAGTACTGCTACATGATGTAATTGTAATACTGGTATATTCTGCTGGGGAAATTAACCCATGAAATGATTCCTGAATTTGATGGTATAATCATGATATACAATTACAATGTGTATCAAAATCTTGGATATAATACTATTACGGTACATGTATAGTACAATGTATAATGGAAAACATGCTTTCGGTTATTGAAGTGAACTTTGAATTTTGATGGCAAAATCAGTAGTAAAATATGTTTGAATGATTCTTTTCATATAATATAAAAATTACTTTTGAGTGAACTTGTAATTTTTTCATTGAAATCAAAATTATGCTTTATCATCAAGTTACATTAGTTACAATCAGTTGTCACCATTAACAAATTCCTTTGTTCATTGGGAATGATTGTTTGGTGGTTTTATTTTTCCTTGTCGCCTGTGAAGGAAAGGTTATATTGAAAGAAAGTGTATTATATTATTATGGAATGTGGCGTGGTGGCCAAATAGTTAGAGCGTTGGACTCCTAATCCAAGGGTTCAGGGTTCCAGTCCGGGAGATGACCTTGTTGTATTCTTGGGATAGACATTTTACACCATTTTTCCTCTCCCCACCCAGGTGCGAATTTTGGCATGTTCTGTTGGGGAAATAATCCTACGAGACTAGCGTCCTGTCTAGGAGGTGATGTAAAAATCATCTTCCACTTCACACTACCGAAACTGGGATAGCTCTGGCTCTATGGGGTTCATAGGCCTTGAAGGAACTTTACTTGCTTTTTATATTACATTGTATTATGGAAGCTAAGTTCCTTTTTTTTAAATTACTTACACTTGCGTGTAAATCAGCTGGTGATTGTTGTTGTTCTAAGTCAATGCTTTGATCACTGATCTCTGCTGTTGGCCGTATGCCAGTTTTAAGTGCTTTAATAGTTTGTTTTTTAGTAGGCCCTATGTACTGATGGTAGAACTTTTTGCTCATTGTTTTTTTCACGTTTCGATATTATTTTTTCTATGCAAAGCCTACATGTAATGCGTAATTGCTGATGTACAGTTAGAATTCAGACCTTCATTTAAATCAGAATTCTCGAATTCTCATCCCCAATCCCCTCTTTACAAGTCAGTTCATCTTTACCAGTAAGCTTATTACTCTACTTACTTACTTACTTAGGCCCGTAGCACTAGTTGGTGCATAGGCCATCAACGATAACTCGCCATTGCACTCTGGTTTGGGCTGTTCTAGCTATCCCTCTCCAGTTGGTCCCCAGCCTCTTTATTTCTTCTTCCGTGTCTCGTTTCGAACTTTTACGAGGTCGGCCTCTCTTCCTTTTTTCTCTGTGGGTTCCAGGTCAATGCCTGACGTGTGATACTGGACACTGGCTTCCTCAGGGTGTGCCCAATCCAG
>JBDFRD010176524.1:0-12062 GCA_039654405.1 Bullina lineata | reverse complement strand
CTCTCTCTCTCTCTCTCTCTCTCTCTCTCTCTCTCTCTCTCTCTCTCTCTCTCTCTCTCTCTCCCCCCCCCTCTCTTCCTCGATCCCTTCCCATGAGTAGATGATAAATGCAAATTGTTTTTGTAATGCAGTCCTTCCAGAACTGGTTAATGCACGTAGATAACTGAATGTGATAAACTGATAGTAGCATATACATGTATATGTGTGTTTGTGTGTGTGTGTGTGGGGGGGGGGGGGGGGGAATCTTTCAAGTCTCTACTTTTCTCTACGTTAATTTTTAAAAGTTCAGGTACCGGTACAGACACATTCTCATACACCTATTAACCACCTCCATCCTTCCTTCAATTGATTAGTCTCGTCCACAATTCTACTTTCCTTGTCCAAGTCCTCAACAACCTTTGTCTACTTCTTGCTTCCCTCTTTTGTTTTGTATTATATTCGTGTGGAGCAGTCCGAGGGCTCGTGACGTCAGCAAGCCTTAAATGTTCATTGTTTTATATTTTGGCTCCGCGCTCCACTAAGGGACGATTTATACTTATACATCTACTCACGTGCTACAAGATGTTTTCCTCAAAACACAAATTAGAAAAGAAATGGGGCCACAACAAACATTTGCATCCTAGCTGTTTGGCCACCCCGGAGACCTTAACAGACATGTTGCTCACTTCTCGTTGCGTGTTTTCATAACATATTTTTATCTTTTGCCCTCTCGTGTCAAGTTCTTCAAAACTCGAACTAATCAACTTTTTTTCCGGCGTTCTCCCTCAACCCCACCCCACACACTCCCACTACAGCACGGAATCGGGACGCCATCCCTCTCTATAATGCTCCACGAATTGTTCAAACTTCTGCAAGCAGCACAGTGCTCTGACGTCACCTTGTTCAGACTGGGGACCTGCGGGGGTATAGGTAGGCCAAGGTGCTTGAAAATGTTGCAAATAGATAAACTGACAGACGTGGATCTGATGAGTGTATAGACACTTTTTCAAAGACTGTTGTATACAGAGGACTATTGAAAAGTTGAGAGACGTTTCGAACAAACAAAAAACCAAACAAAACAAAACAAAGGAAAAAAAGCATGCATTCCAAATAAGACGCTTTTTTTTTCTTCATAAGGCATTCCTGACGGGACAGTGGTTGTATCCAGAGATGTGGTCACTGTAGGAATGAAGCCAGTCTTCCGAACGGTAAGTTGCATGAAACAAAGCACAGGATGAAATAAAAATTGACAACGATGACCCAAACGGTACTTGTCGAAACGATATCAATCTTTTCATGATTTTACTTTGCTTTTGTTTTGTTACCCCTAGTCGTCTCTTGGAGAACTTCTAGAGCTGCCGATCGTGGTAGACCAGACGCTTGTCAACGACATCTGTTTATGTGGGAAAAACATGTTTGATGTAATCAGCGCCAAGACATTCTGCAGCGATGATTTTTACCAAGGTAAGATGTCTGCTTAGATCTATGGTATTAAACAATCCCATGGCCGTGCTTTCATTTGCAAGGTCTGAAAAGAACAGTTTATGTCCACCGCTCTATTTTCTAATCAAAGCGAGGGAGGGATAGTGAGGAATCTTCTTTTTTCTTTTTGTTTTTGTTTTTGTTTGTTGTTTTTTTTTGGGGGGGGGGGTCTTCTTGGTTACCCTGGTCCAGGGGCTTCTTTTCAATAGTATCCAGGAAAAAAAAACTCTCAAAAAGGTTTCCTTTATACGCCATGAAGGGGTTCATACCATGTGCACTAATTCAGTGATGATTATTGGTAGGAAAGTTCCCAGACCCTCCGTGAAACTCAATGACTCAGTGTCATATAAATTGCTATTTCTACTATGTACTAGAAACGACCGTCATAAAGTTGATAATAATGTTAAAGAACATTCGAGCTTTATGCCATACAACTATGGCGGTAACAGCCCAATTTTTTCATTGTTTGCTACCCCAGGGCAAGGACGCTTGGACGGGTCCTTCTGTGATTATTCAGAAGCTGACAAAAACGCCTTTCTTCGGCGACTCTACGACAATGGGATCCGAAACATTGAAATGGAGTCGGCTGGCGTTCTAGCTATGGCACACAAAGTTGGGATAAAGGGTGAGCAATGTTCTACTTAAGCGGCTCTCTCGCACATGAAAGTATAAGAAGTCGAGTCACCTTCCTACGTGTATCTAGTTGAAATGGAGAAGTGGTGGTAGTGGCTATGGTGGCGGTGAAGGTTGTTTTTTGTTGGTTTTGTTTTTGTTTTGTTTGTTTTGTTCTGGGGTTTTTTGTGGGGTTTTTTTTTTTTTTTGGGGGGGGGAGGGGGGGCTGCGGTGGCAGTGGCGGCGATGGATGAGAAGGATGAAGACAATCAAGTACAAGTACATGTACATCATAAACTTTATATTTTTGTTCTTTAAATTCCTTCCCCAGCTGCGGCTGTGTGCGTATCATTTCTGGACAGACTGAGGTCCGACTCTGTTACAGTCACGGCTGACGAAATCAAGTCGTATGAAAAACGCCCTCTTGAGTTAGTCACTAAATATATAAGCAGCAAGCTGGATCAAAAGAAACAATGATCTGATCTGAGTGAATGGTTTCATGACCTCACAAACATGTTATATCTGGCACCGATGCGAGCATCAAACCACACATCACAAAGCTGTATCTTCCACTCTTCCCCTCAATGATTACCGTACAAACATTCTTCTACTTTTGTTTGTATTACCATGTTTGTGATCTAACTATTCCCTGTAATCAACATGCACTAGGGTGAAATTCACTCAATGACTTGTAAGTAGTGAAGCAAACTGCATGTGGCAGTTGTTGTTATTACAATTAGTTGTTTGTGTGTTTGTACAAAGTTTTTATATTGGGTGTTTATACCAACAATGGTATGGTCTTCCTCTTGTTCTACACGTTGTGCTGGGAGAGAGAAAAGGTCTTCCCAGTTTTGTTACGTGTGGCTTGGAGTTGACTCATTGCTTTTTGTGCATCCGTGAACAAAGTAAAGATTGTTAGAGAAAAAAACAACTCAGCCTAATTAGAGAGTGCACACATACTGATGGAAGAATACAAGAACCCTTGAGGTTTATTTTATAGTCGAAGATAGGAAGATTCAGTTTTGTCACATGACCATGGGAAGATTGTAATTGTTGTTGTCAAGATTGGTACCCACAAAATAAAGAACGAAAATGCGAAAATTGTAATCATTGATTGATTCGCACGATTAAACAGGAGTTTGTACTCATGCAAATACTCATTATCCAGAGTTGTTAACCAGGTGCTGAACTTGCAACCTTTGAAGATGGCTGTTATTGAATCATGAACTGATAAGTGAACGTAAAACCCAAACCTAATTAATTCATTGATGTCAACAAAAACAAGTTAAAAAAAAGGGATGGAGAGAAATATTATCTGATATTCATTGTTCTTCCTCTTGTTATTCCTATCATCATTATGTATCAACTTCTTATTTATGATTTGCTGATTTACTATGATTTATTTCTGGGTATTTGATTTTTACATGATTAAAGTACATGTATAAACATGTTACCATACAAGATTGTGAATCCAAAACGTGTTGCCAATTCCTTCATACGTATTTCTCACCACTTTCATTTGTTTGTACATTTATATATATACATATAAGGGAGTAACTTTTCATTTCTGAGAGCATAGGTTTCAAAAAGATATGTACATTGTATTTGTGAAAGTTCATGTACATGCTAGCACATACACATGTGTGTACCATACTTACAAATTAGATCTAGTCCCACTTGACATTTTTAACAATTGGACAAAAGATATAATGGAAGTCTCCAAAAAGGTGTTAGTTAAAAGAACCTTGTTCAGCAAAACACTGTAGCTGGGATGTAGTTCTTGCTTTAAGTTTGAAAAGATAAGAACAGTAAAAGTTACATTGGTTGACATGGGAGATGGTTATTTAATTCAAAATGCTTGGAAATACATAGCTCCAACCACTGATAAATTTTAATGATAAGGTGATCAAAGTGCAGATACTCAGTGTCATTTTTGGAGGGATCATTTTGGTGTATCTTTATTATTGATGGTTGTGGTGTGGTGGTGGCGGTGGCGGTGGCAGTGGCGGTGGCAGTGGCGGTGCAGTCATGGTGGTAGTGGAGATGGAGGAAAAAGGAAGAAGAAAGCTAAAACACAAAGGCCTAATGCTCATTGCAACTACATGGATCTGTCAGCCACAATGATGATGTAGGTCATATACGATTAAAAACATGGATCAGTAACACCAGTGATAGCAGTCATTTATGACAATACCATAGGTCTGTAACAACAACAATACAAATTATTATTAAACCCCAAAAATGTTAAAATTGGTTTCAAACCCAGGCTTTTTTGAAAGAAGTTGTCCCTCTGTGCCTTCACAAGAAATATTAATGTTATCAAGTACATAGTGTAGCTGAATATGAATATAAATGAAAGTATTGAAAGCGACCATTGAGATCTCCAAGCTCATTTCACTCTGAATCATTCAGTCACATCAGAAAGCATACAACAATGTGAAGGATATTTTGTTTTATTGTTAACAAAAATACAAACACATCAGTCTGAGAAATGTCCATATTAAGGCTCAGGGAACATTGCTTAAATAATATGAAAATTAATGCTTGATAACTCTTATTTTCAAATGATTCTTTCCATGTTAGTCACTCTTCAGATACCGTATGTGGTGTGAGAATTTCAATATGGCAAATAATTCATTTTCACTTTACAAAACAAAATAGAAAGTATTCAACATTATCATCTGCAGATTAACCTATCAAAATCAAATGACATTGCTGTGAAACAAAGAACAAAAGTAAAGGTATGACAAAGTCACAGAAACAGACATGCCAACCTCATATGAGGCTTGGAGTAATCATGAGCTGAACTCGCAGTGAAATGAAGACCCAAAGGATTACACCAGGGAATGAAGAAAGCAAAGGCAATAAGATTTAAAATCATATTTCCTCACCGTAATTCCTGTAAACCCTCATTTCTGACAATTCCCCTGAACCAATAAAGTTGGCATGTCTGCAGAAACAATCTTACAAGCCAATACTTGAAATGTTACTACCGGTACTTCTAAACTTCCCTATTTTTCTACATCTAAACAATGACACATCAAAAAAGTTTCTATTTCATCCTCCTTTCTTTGTCAATATTTTTCTTTTTTTTTTTTTTTGAAAGATTTGTTTTTGAGAGAAGCCTGCAAAAGAAAAATTCTTTTTAAATGTCGTTTTTAACGTGGAAATAAAATTTCAAGGACGAAATCAAATTTAACTTAAAAGTAAACACATGTGCAGCAAAGAGTGTGTCAGTCTCCTCATCCCATGTTGTATCGATTACCATCTCCTCTTCTGTGCTCTGGAAACAACATTGGGAAAACATTATTATTATTTCTATTGCATTCAACACAGCAGGTCTACCGGATTATAATATTTTCAAAGCAAGAGTTGCTTCTAAATGACGTTAAATGACTTCTTCTTGTACAGACCATGTATAAAAATATTTACACTCTAGATGTCATTGTTAATAGTAGAACAATATAACAAATTAAGCCTTGATCAAAGATGTAGTTTTGAATAAGGGACAAACAGGAATATAAAAGCAATTAAAAAAAACTGAACAACTTGCATTAACATGTGAGTAGACGGTCACCATTATGAACAAAATACAATCTAGTGCTCATTAGTAACCAGGTTTGATACTGAACCAGTCTTCAAAGACAACCACTTTATTCCAAGTTAAGAATTTTCAACATTCAGCTGAAAAATTTCAGTCATTTATTCTGATAAAATTAGCACCTTCTTTCAAAGACTTTATAGGACTTTAGAGCCTCAAACACATGTTGGGGCACATCCCCAACACTAGCCTATCAAAGGTTTACTTTTCCATCAGAATATTTTGGTACTCTGGATGAGTAATAAGGGAAAAAAAAGTCTTTCCTGTGGAAACAAATCCCGGACTAACTAAACCAGGATTTTAATTCACAATGCAAAAATTAAGAAAATGGAAATTGAACCTATCGAAGCCAAATACTGACCATCTTTCCAATCATCCATAGCCCGTGCACGTTGTAAAGACTCAGGGTCCTCTTGTTCCTCTTTAGATTCCTTCTCTGCCTCCTCTGTTTCTCGGTCCAAAGCATCTTTCTCAGGATCAGCCGCCCAGTTTTGTAAGCTGTGACTGTTTATTGAGGGAGAGACAATTCATGGGCACTGTGCAACAAATCAAATATTCTTTCCACATTGTTTATTTGAAGCTACCTGGTCCCTAAAGAAGGCTTTATTCATTTCAGGTTAGAAAAGTCAAGAAATTACTTTTCAATTAATTTACTTCTTTTTCATATGAAAAGTCATTCAGTGAAACTTTCTTTGCACGTATTCTTAGCAATTTTTTTTTTCTACGTAAAAAAAATAATGATTTCCTCACAGCTTCCACCAAAATGAGAGATAATATCAATTTTTAAAAGATATTAAAGTTTAGTGAAAATTGATGCCACTACATTTTATGATATGAGCAAATTTACAAATTATTCATATAGGCCTACATTTATTATAAACATTATCTTACATTTATCTGAGCATTTATTTGGTCAGATGGCAAGTTGATTTTATTCACTAATACTTCTAGGATTATTCTCTTGAAGATTTGAAATATTGCTGAATTAAATCATGTACTTGGATTTGTGCCCTTCTTCTGATCACTTTAATATCAGAAGTGCAAGAAACTAATACCGATACTGATTAATAAAATATGCAGTTTTCCCTAATCCCACTCCAAACCAATCTCTTTCACTTACCCTTCGTGATCATGCCCTGCCTCAGTCAAAGTACCTTCTTTCAATTTTTGTTCATAGAACTCATCCACTGTCATTGTGGCTATTGAAGGATATCCTGCACCAAACACCTGTTTCTGTAGCTCTGTTTTCGTCAGTATGAAAGGCCGGAAAGGCTGGATGGGGACAGTGAAAAGGAAGCCAGAATTCACAGAAAACAAATCACAACTTGCTGTAATTTACAACTCTTACTCTTACATTAATTAATTAATTACAGGACAAGCTCCAGCTCTATTAGTCTCATAGGCCTTAAAGGAACTGTACTTTCTTCAGTGATGTCAGTCTCGTGGCACTTGTATGTTAAGTTTCACGGAAAAGTGACAGCACTAAAAAGAAAAATTGTGCTGATTGTGGCAAGCCCAAGAATGATTGAGAAAGAAGTGAAATGTCATACTATGTTTTGAGTTTCATACAACAGTAAAAGTTCACAAGTGTGAAAAGAGAAACAGCACACAGTTTTATTGAACATGTGCCAATGGCTTGAAATACTTGAATTCACTTGCTGTTTATGGGTAGCCTATTACTGCAAGCAGCTTTGTTTTGCAAGCACTTCTGGCTTGTGAATAAAAATCTGTTCAAGTTTCAAACTCCACAGAGTACCACAAAGGCCGTCTATAGACCTTTTTTGATTCAACTATTTAATAAAAACAAAATCACATAAACTGTCTTACCTTTGGCTTATTAGAACTCTGATTTGATCCACATGATGCAGTATCAGAAGGTCCCATTTCTTTTAATTTCTCTCGATGAGCCAACATCTCCAGTTCCAATTTGCAATTTTCAATTTCATCAACAGAAAGATTAGCCCAGTGTTTCACTTGCATAATGTAGAATTCTCTCTGGGGATGTTTAAGAAAATAATGAAATTCTCATGTTATCATCAATACCTACCCAGCAATGAGCTGTCAGTTACCTTTACTGTTTAAACTATTACATGGATTAAGAAAACAAATCTTGTGTTTACTTCAATGCTTCCGCAAGATCATTTTGAATGAAAGTACTTATTCCGTGTCTATCATTATTTTTTAATGTTTTGAAATGCAAAGATCATAATTCATGACTTTCACAGATGTCCCAACTGTGTTACTTATTATGCTTTACAGTTCAAACCATCTCTGTAGTGCCTTACGACATTGCACAGTGCCAAAATGTTATCAATACATCCCCTTCATATCTGCCATCCTTTGCATGACCAAAGTAGGGATAAGAGATAATTTGAAGAGCAAATAAAGTTATTCAATTTATTTCTGAAAGTTCTCACAACTTAACATTGATATGTCAAGCTGTCTCCACACAATATTGACAATTTTTAGATGCAGGCTAAGCATGAAGGAGTCCCCTCACCCTTTCTTAAATATCTTATGAACAAATGTTTTGGTAAGGGCCTACTTTCTCATGCAATTTGTATATATATATATATATATATACATTCTTTGTCTTGTTTGCAAACCTCGATTGCATTAATGTTTTAACAAATGAAATGTCAAAGATTCAATACTGACAATAACATCTGCAGTTAAATATCCATAAAGGGAACTAACTGTAAATCACAAATTCGAAAACAGAGATAAAGGAAACCTAACAGAAACCCCCAAAACCCTCAGAATCACACTCAGGTACTGTCACAGCTAAGGTTTTGAATGATCATACACTAGCAAGGTATAAAAATCTTGATACCGGTATTGCAAACCATACAAATCTCAAAGTTTTCTCAACCAAATAATAATTTTCCTGACTTATTCCAGGCTTCCAGGGACCACACAAAGTCTGTCTTGACAACATACCCGAACTTCATCATCAACATGATCTTTGTCCACTTGTTCTTTCAGTTCCCTGAGACGAGTTTCTAAGGCTTTCTTCTCCTTGAAACGCTGAATTTTCGTGTTCCTTGTAACTGACATTGCATTCACATCATTAGACCTGAAATGTTGGGAAGTTCATACCACACATACAGGTAAATCCAATTATATCAAATTGTTTATATTTTTGCATAATTATCATCAACAACAAAGTACAGAAGAACAACCAGTTTAATGCACTTTCATTTTACATCCCAAATGATTCAGTAGCAAACATTTCAGAAACTAGCCGGCATAAAAATATCTTTCTATTGTGTGTGCGACATAAAACTCAAATTATCCTAATATAGAGACTAAATCCTTTACAAAGCTTATGTAGAAAAGGAAGCAGCCAATCGAAAATATTTTGAGGAAAAAGAATGTAAAGACTCAGGATACTGCAGTGTATCTATTTTATGCACCACAAATAACTACTTCCTGGTGGAATGCAGTTACAACAACAAATGACTGCTCCACTTATGTAAGCAATCCTTTAATCACTTTACCCCTTGCTGCAAGAAAGATTTGCTTGTAAACTTAACACCTCTAAACAAAAACAATCTATAGGTATCATTATTTCTGCCTACTTACCTTGTCTGCACTTGTCTCACAATCACAGCTTTTGCACTTTCATCTTCTGAATCATCATCAACAGGAACCTGAGTCATATTGTAAGCATTGCAAAGCCTCAAAAAGTCCTTGTAACAGAGCTGCAAAGAACACACAATTCAAATGAGAGAAACATTTTCCACTTCTGTCTTTTTACTCTTTTTCTGAATTCCTCCATTATCATCTTGTCAAAATAAATGTTGACAATGCTATCCTACTTTTTTAATTAAGTCATTTTCAATTAAACCACCGTCAACTATAACTTCGTTGCACATTGGTTGAATGGTTAGAGCTTCGGGACTCACAAAACAAGGGTCTTAAGAAAGAATCTGAAAAAGACCATCTTGTTATGCTTGGGAAAGATACTTAACATTCATTTTTCCTCTCCTCACCCATTTGCAAATTGGATGCAAACATAATCTGGTACAGAAGTAAACCTAAGGCAGACTAGTGTCCTGTCTTGGAAGTGATCAAGTATCTTTTCCACTTCAAGCTTTTGAAATCAGGATAAGTTTACACGCTTTTCACCTTAGAGACCTCAAAGAAGCTTAACTCTGTTTACTGGAATTTTATTGTCTCATTAGTGGCATTATAAATTTGTCGTGTGAACCCTTTTTGTTTTTATATTTACTCAGGTAATCTGATATTTTTCAACAGCTAAAACAAAAATAAACCAATCAAGAACAAGAAGAACATGTTTACAAATCCATGTTTCTCACACTATGGATAATCTCAGGCTCAACCTGATGACATAACAAATTTAAAATAGCAATTGTAATCATGCACATTTTTAAAGCTATTAAACCTCCTCTGATTTAAATTTTTAGTTTGACGTAACTGATAATATAACTTAGGCAACAAAGCGCTATCATCAAGCATCAAAACATTTCACACAATTTTAAGTTAGTCGAATTATAATTATATCAACAAAAATAAAATACCATTGACTTTTTAACAGCGTCATTGCGAGGTGTGTGAACATCCAAATTTGTGAGATACCCTAAATAAGCAGACAGCAGCAAATACCTGAAGAAGAAAAAAGTGCAAAAATTAGCCACAGATCCATTAAATAATCATCATAAATAAAGTTTCAATTTTGACAACAATTTTCTTTGATCTTGCAGAGATTAAGGGTTAAAAATGTTAACGCTAACAAATTGAAAACAAAATGTCCTTTCATATCATCACAATATCAGTGATTATGAAGCACACAGGTGCTTTTTTGTATTCTTCACTATACTACATGGCAGTAATTAATTCATTTTAAATAGAAGAAGCATATTTATAAGAAAATAGTTTACTTTCATCAGAGAGTTCCAGTTCTATAAATTCAGTAGCATTGCCGCTCTATGCCATGATACTCTCACGTTGTAATATCTTTGCCATGTTTTTCTGACTTTTGATACAAGGGAAAAATCCAAACATGTCTACTTATTGATCTTTTGGGGGGGTCAAAATACTTCTTGCTTTTTCTCCCCCTCTTTTTACTGTTGTGGGCAAAAAATATATTCTAATAATAAAGCAAACACTAATAATGTATTCTGAACAATGGAAGCAATTCTGTAGATCTCCGATCTATAACAGAACACTTGATCCCCACACAATAGAGACACCCAATAAATCAACACTTTATATGATTAAAGCTTGGTAAATTGTGATAAAATACTTGCTTGATTTCCGATGTGGACACTTCTTCAATATCTTCATTGCGACTAAAGAGTTCCAGTTCATTGACCATTGCAATTGCTTTTTCTGTTGTGATAATCCCTTTACGGATTCTGGCCTATAAAATAGTGACAAATGGTAGAGGCAAGTGGATGACACTATCATGAAAAAAAAAGAACACTTGTGAATTTTTAAATATTCAACATCAGCATTAATATACTTTCCAAAGTAATACTAATATGTAAATTTGAGTGCGATTCTACAGAGCAGAAAAACGTAAAAACTTAGTTTCACTCATGAACTTCTTTTTTGTAAAGATGTCTTGTGGTTTTCAAAATTACTCCACTCATCTGGTTGGTGAGGTAACTGTTGATGATGGGGCATGGTTCCATGTTACTTTTAATAAAAAAAATTCTTTTCAGAGGAAAAAAATATTGCCGGCTGTATACTTTTATTTTAAATACCATATACTATATCATATGAGTGTAATGTTCTTTATGGGCCAAAAGGTTGTTTTCAGTGTTGCCTATGGTGTGTGATCCATATGTGATCCATGCATTAGAAACTACATCTCAGTTGAAATGATGGTTGATTATTTTCACAAAGTGTTGCCAAAATTTAAGAAAAAAAGGCTAATTTTCATTAACTCAACTAATCTGTCTGATATTTTTTCTTGTTTTTTTCCCCCACTTTCATTAATTAATACTAATAGTGGAAGGCCTCCAATCAAGGGTCTAGGACAACATCTAAGTTCATAATAATATGTGTTCTATCTATGTACAGTTTACATATAAAGCTAAAAAGAATGAACAAGAAGTAGTATTTTTACACTGTATGAGAGCATTTGCCAGATGTCCGCGCCCCAAAACATTACAAGTTTGTCATTACAATTTATGAACATAACTTGTCAAATAACTCAGCCTTGAAGATGAATACTTTAGAAATGCTTGAAATTCTTGTTAACATGGCTAGAAGCAACAGATTGATATGAAATAATAGTAGTAGTAGTATCGTTTGGACAACACTTCTATATCATTTGTGTAAATCCAAGTCTGAAAGTCGTCGTCACATCTGTTAACTTGTTCATAGCCTCCTTCCAGTCTTGTCTCTGGGCAATGCA
>JBDFRD010176523.1:0-23325 GCA_039654405.1 Bullina lineata | reverse complement strand
GTTCCTTCAAGGCCAATGAGACCCATAGAGCCGGAGCTTAACCCGGTTTCTGTAGCATGAAGCGGAACAGATGATTTTTTTTTATTTCATCTCCTAGACAGGACGTTAGTCTGTCGTAGGTTTACACCCCCAGCAGAATATGCCGGTACCCAATTCGCACCTGGATGGGAAGAGGAAAAATGGTGTAAAGTGTCTTTCTTAAGAACACAACAGTGTCAGCTCCCGAATTCGAACCCCGGGCCCTTGGATTAGGAGTCCAACGCTCTAACCATTCGTGCCGCCTTCTTGCTGCTAATGGCTTTATGCAAAGATTCTAGGTTGGGTATGTCAAATCAACGAAACGGTGACACAACGTGATAATTGCAACCCTTATGCGGCCCACTCGAAAACCCTTTCGTTTTTTGAGCATGCGTGTTTGACACTTGCCTTTCGTGTATGTCATGTCGCCACGTACTGGCACCGACTAGCGTCCTGTCTAGGAGATTAAATTAAATTCATCTGTTCCGCTTCACGTTACAGAAACCAGGATAAGCCCCGACTCATTGGGTCTCATTGGCCTTGCAGGAACTTTACTTTACCCAGGAACTAAACTGATTCGTTTTAACAGTCTGCTGGTGTGACAAGGCCAATCTTGCAACCTCCCATCTCTGAAAATGGGAGAGTTTAACACCTGTTGGACATGATGCTACTTAAAACAGCGACAATCGATCTCCTTGTCTTTCATGGTTCATCTTTGTCAGACTTCCCCAAATGCAGTCCATGACCTTCATCTGTGTTTTCATTGTTCTTTCATCTCACCTTCACATGCTCTTTGTCTTGTATCTCTCTCCTCGATCAGCCCTCGTTCAAAGAAAGCTCGTTGTGAAAGCATTCGAGCGGGATAAATACGCATCTTCGGCTGAGAATTCACGCTCGCCACATCTTTTCGCTCTTTTGGGTCTTCCTATTTATTTTCTGTCTTCCTTCTGGTGTCCAGAAGACAGATGTGTTGCTGATAGATCTGTGCACTTACTTAATCTATGTCCAATCCATCTCCAGCGTCTCTTTGCAATGATTACGACCATGTCCTCTTGCTTACACTGTAGCCATCCGAACACATAACAGGAAAAGATAGAGCTTCAACTTATGAGGACGTCACAAGACAAGATCTTACTTACTTACTTGTTTACTTGTTTACTTGCTTGCTTATTTACATGCTTGCTTGCTTGCTTGCTTACTTACTTACTGACTTTCTTACTTACTTACTTACTTACTTACTTACTTACTTACTTACTTACTTACTTACTTACTTACTTACTTACTTACTTACTTGTTTACTTACTTACTTACTTACTTACTTACTTACTTACTTACTTACTGCCCTTTACACCGGCTGGCATGTAGGGCAGAATATCTATTTTGCTGTTTCCGTAACAAATGATTTTTTATGGGCTAGGGTTGTTAGCCCTATGCCCAACCCTCAACCTGGAGGACCGGGGCATGATTATCTCACTAATGCAAGGCTAACGCATTCAGCCGATACGGGATTGTGTTCAGAGTTTTCCTTCTCTTAGGCTACGTTGGTCCAAGGCACCATGGTGCACCCCCCCTAACGAGGGGACCCCCATCCCCCACCCAGAGGACGCGCCTCTATGCCGTGTAGCCATAGCACGAGGATTGTGCATGCCGTGCTCTATTGTAAACTGTAGATAGTGGCACTTCTTCGTGACAATGGGGGGAGTATATATACTGTTCATTCATTAATTGTAATGTGAATACATGGCAAAATTTATGGCAAAATCATAATCTTCTTTTTTTATTGTCCGATTTGCAAAATTCTTTATGTGTTGTTCATGATTTATCACTCAATTCTCTGTCTTAAGGTAGTATACAAGTATGGAACAATTATAGTTCTGTATTTGGCATTCTCTTTTTTTTCTTTTTTTCACAACAGTTTTGGTGTTTGCAATTAATATTACTCTCTCTCTCTATCCGATATATAAAAATATAATCAAAAATTTTCAATTATAAAATTTTGTTGCTCTTTTTTCTTATCCGTATATTTCAGGAATATTTTATAAAACTGTAACATGTAAATTGGGATATAATAATAATATTATTAATATTATACCCATAATTCAAAGGTTAGTACAGTCTGTGGTTGAGATTGAAAATGTGATTAAAACAGTACTTTTACTGCTAGATCTATTGTACCTTTTCAGATTGAGAAATTTATCCACCACTATTAATTCTCGCAAACGTTGAAAGATTAAAGCTATGATTATTGCTACAGTCACTTTATTTTTGCTGCTGAGCAATCGGGGTCAACTCTCAATGCTGAATGAATTCCAAGTAAAATAAAATTTGATTCTGCATACCAGTTAGGAGTAACAGTACCAGCTTTCAATGCAGCTTTCAGTTGATGGTGGAACTGTTCCACCATTTTCATTTGCTTGTGGGTGGTAAGCTGCAGTATTAATTATGTTAAAACGTTATAACTTTCAAAGATCAGCCCACAAAGTTGACGTGAATTGTTTCCTGCAATCAAAGGTAATGTCTTTTGGAACTCCAAATCTTTATAACATGTGGTATCATGGGCAACAGCTAATGGTATGGCTTCTGGCCATCGAGTACAACAGTTGATGATGATGAAAATGGCTGGGTGGTACACGCCCAACTAGATCTACGTGAATACTGCAGAATCTTGTATCAGGTTGTGAGCAAATCGATGAAAGCAATTTCGTGTGTCGATTAACCTTTGAAACATGGTAGTATGTATATTTTAACGACAGAGATTACTTTGTAATCTTTACTTTACTTTGTAAATACATCTGTTGATGCGTCACAGAGGAGGGTGTATTCACCAAATTGAATGTATTGGAGACGAAGGCTAGTGGCATTTGTGGTATAGGATTCCATTTTGCTAGACCCATTTTGATCCTAAGCGAGACAACTGAAATTATGAACTGAAATATTTTCGATTTCCTTAGAGATGAGTCAGCTACCACATTTAATTTTCCCCATACGTACTGACTGCCTCTGGTAAATTCTGCAATGTAAAAGACATGTTGTGTTTGTCATGGTGATTGGTTAATTTGGCTCTTTATTGCTGTTATTAATAGTTTGTGGTCAATGTATAGTGTGAATTGTCAACCTTCAAAAATATGTCGAAATTGTTTATTGCAAATTATGCTGCAAAGAGTTCACGATCAAAAGTACTGTATTTCCTTTCCATCTCTGAAAGCTTTCTAGAAAAGATGGCAAGTGGTATTCATGATTGGCATGATCACTCAAGAGGAGAGAGAGGGAGTACAAAACTCACAAAAGAAATGATAAAACAAAGGAAGAAGAGAGAGCAAGGGGAATAAGCAAGAAAACACAATCTACAACTGGCAGACAACTCCCTAACACAATGGGTGCCAGCCGTTTTGTAGAATAGATCTAGATCTAGAAGTAGAAAGAACAACAGACGTCTGCAACCGAGTCAGGGGAGATAAATGCTGCTGATCTGCGATTTCTCTCCCCTTGTTGAGGAGAAAAATCACCCACCATCATCAGTTTCCGTGAAAGTCAAGTTTCGGTTTTGAAATTCTTGGAAAAAGAATTCGTTTCAGTTTCGCTTGATCTTAAACGGTGGTCTTCTGCATTTGGAGACCAGAACGGGGGTTACACAAAAAGAGGTTTTCCCGTATCCGAGGTCACGCTAACCGAGGTTTTTTTAGTCATACAAAGAAGGCTTTAGGTCGGGACCAACACCCTGATTGATGTTATCAGAGGTGTGACCTTAAACGGTAGTGACGTTAACCGAGGAGTACTGTAGTTAGTTGTAGATGTTGGTAGAATTTGGGACTCGTTCGATTCGAGATACAAAAATGATACAAAGGCAAATAGAGAAAAAAAATGGGACTTTTCATTTTGCTCGTTGAATCAAGTTTAGCAGAGCAAAGGTGCGATGAAAGGAACTGGGTAAGGGTCGCTGTGTAAATGGACGCGGCAGCCTGGCTTGTTGTAGGGCCTCTGGTTATAAGCCCCTGGGCAAACTACCGGTATTATTATGAACAAGAGAGAAAGGAGTGAGGGGGGAGAGAGGAAGGGAAAAGGGGAAGAGAGAAATACTGTTCTGAAGGGGGTACATTGATTTTGTAATGAGAGGTCGGAGGAGACATTGAGAGTTGGGGAGGATAGAGGGAAGGATTATTGGCTGGCGGTTTGGAGCCTTGTGATATCTTCCTCTTTTTCCCCTCCATCTTGTGCGTGTGTGTGTGTCCTTCTTTCTATGTATCTGATTCTGTAGGCCTATCTGTTTCTCCACTAATCTATCTTTTTGTCTTAAAACTTTAGGCTATGTATAACTTTAATTAATACTCAGTGGTTAGGCCTTGGTTAACACTCTTTTTTCTCTCTCCCTCTCTCTCTCTTTATGCCTATCTCGCTCTCTCACATCAGTTCCCTGTCCCAAAAATAATGTAATTTTCCTCTCAGATTACCATGCGTCTCATTTATGATATTATGTGTGTGCGTTTTTATTAGAGAGAGAAGGGGGGAGGGGGAGAGAGAGAGAGAGAGAGAGAGAGAGAGAGAGAGAGAGAGAGAGAGAGAGATGAGTGGGAGGCAGAGTCTGGGTACAAGAAGATAAGAGCGTGGCGATATCACCAAGTTAATATTATTCAATTTTTGACCTCAAATTTCCAATGCGTTCTCACCAATAATAGTACATGTACATTAATAGTCCAGGGCACGCACCAGGCAACTACCGGGTTTTGTTTGAAAGTCTTCTGTGTTATTTACCTACACACCTATTCATACCTGACGTGTGTTGCATCTCGAGGGCGAAAAGTTATTTTTAAGTTTAGGTCAAAGTTTAGGTGCCGTCTAAAGTAAACAATGGCGTGAGTTGGATCATTGGTGTTTGCCTACCAAGTAAGAGTACATGAAGTGGTAGGCACTGGTGGCCTCGGTGCGTTTAGGTCAGGTCAAAGTATGATATAAAAAATACTTGTATTTTTTGTTAACCTTTTTTTACCCTCGCCCTTTGTGAGAAGTGTAATATCAATCATATTCTGCTTGAGTGGTAAACCTGTCACGTTGAGCTGTATAAACTGTTTTGGTTAGTTCTGTCAAATCCATAAAGTACATGTTAGGCTGCCGGTACTTAAAAAAAAAACTTACCATGAAAAACACTAATGTTTCGCAATGCGGAATTCCCCCATTGTTATCCGCTTGTAAATCCAGGGGAGAGTTTTACCAAGTTGACAATAAATAAGTTTGCTAGCGACATTTCCCGGATAGATTTTGAAGTTGTCCCGTCATGTGAAGATCATTATGTTAGCTGTAATGTAAATCGTTCGTCATTTCAATAAGGAAATGATTTCATATAATTATTTTTGATGTGGTACGATTTATATTTATATTTTCGGTTCTAAATTAGGCTAATATGTCTACATTTCTTGTGCAAATAAATAGACAAAAAGCCTACAATCGAGGAATTGCGGAGTCCAGACAATGTTTCTGTTGTTTTTTTGTTTTGTTTTTTCTGAAAGATAAAGAGTGTTATTCTGTTTTCCAACTCTGTCTTCGGGGGTGGGGGCTGCATTCAAGAGAAAGAACCAAAATAAGAAACAAAATTATTATTATAAACAAGAAGACCTAAACAAATAAATAACAAAGAGCGAATGCTTACAGTAAAACTTTAGATTAATTAGATCCGTATATGAAACTGCAGTTAAGCAAAATGTTTATGCAAAGTCAATTTGTTTATTTGATGGGGTGGAAGAATATTATTTAGGCCCAGCGTTCCTTAATCCGAAAATGAATAGCTTCAGGTGATTTTTTTATTCTTCCACCTGCGTTTCCCTGAGGGGTGCATCTTCACAGTTGTAACGAATTGCTCGGGATGAATAAAATGATATTGTTATATATTCGCGTCGTTGCATTCTATTATTCTAGACTACTACAGTGTATGTACATATATTCCGCTTGCATGAATAATGTATGTACATGCTGTGAAAACGAATTTACGGTTTTTGTTACAACAAAAGCATTAATTTACATCTAGTTTATCCTGTTCTTTTCTCTGAGAAGGTATTACACTTCTTTGGCGTTTTTAATGTGAAATACTGTAAGCTTTCAAGGACATGATTTAAAGTCAGAAAGTTATGTACACAGTATAACATTGAGTCACACCAATATCCCCAGCAGAGCAGTAGAAAGACCTGTGTCCATGAACCCAAGTCAGGCTCGGTGCCGCAATGAAGGCTGCAAGAAGATCATTGTGGACAAGAAGGGTGTGCTGGACAATCTCCGAGAGCATGACATCTCCAAGTCCTTCTCCCAGGGCAATGTGTGCTATTCGTGCCGGATCATATGTAAGTGATGCTAAAGCTTTTGTCCAGGATGGATTTATGGCAAAATTTACCTGTTACTGCTGACTTACACACACGAGTGAAATTTATGGGGGATGTTTAATGGGACAGGCACTGACTTGATCATGAGGCTATTGAAACGAATTTATGATTTTGGATGGGGTTTTTTTGTTGTTTTTTTTAGGTTGGAGTTGAATGGAGCTTATGATAGTTCCTATAAGTAAGAGATTCTGATTTCGCAGATCATGCGCTGACTTAATCATGAAACAAGTATAAGATATTCAGAAAATGATTTTGTAAGATGTTTGTGAAACGACTTATGGGAATTTAGGAACCAATTCTTCACACTGTTTCAGGCAACTACTTCTGTGAAGGTGGGAACTTGAACTCTCGAGATAGCAAGACAGGTGAAACTTTTCTACATGTGCTTTGTGACCACGCCCACATGTACCTGACGGCTGATGGCACACGAATTATGTACATGCTTTCTATCAAAGTGGATCTGAACGTGCCTGATGCAAATGGAGACACGGTACTCCATAAAATGGTCAGGGTGCCAGGTGCCTGGAGATGCATTGTGGCACTGATGAGGTATGCCTGAACAGTGTGAAATAACTTTTTTTTTTTTTTTTTGAAAGATGATGTTAATGTGTATTTATGTGTATTTGTCACCTTGACATCTAATAACGCAGCATCCATCCGCTGCAAGATGTAGGTCTCCACTAATGATTGCCATTTTCTCTAGTTCTGGCAATAAAAAAGTGATAACAGTTCATCTCTTCATCTTCCTCTAGCTCTACTCTCTTGGTCTCCGTGCAGTGCAGTGTTTTGTCCATTTATTTTGTTATCATTAATGCGTATTTTGGTTGGGGGAAAATATGTCAAAGGTCGGCAAAATTGCCTAAGAGTTACAGGTGTTAAGAAATAGTGTTTCTAGTGTTTTGACCTATCAGTGTGAACAAAAACTAATGTTTGAAGAAAACAGTTTTAGAGAACAGGTGATATTATGCCAAATTCTAATGTTTGCTCATTCAAAATGATTTTGTGGAACCTTGAGACTTTGAATGAAAGCTGACTGCACTGTGACTTATTGACTTTAACAATTAAAGGAAACTGCAGATATGTCACATGAAATAGAATATGCTGATTGAAACTATTCAGCAGTTTGTAAGAAAAGAAAAATAGTGTACAAAACTCAGGATTCTTACAAATGAATCTTTAATTTATAAGCATACTTTTTAGGATAAACGAAGTCTTAGTCAGAGTTTATGAATATGAATCGGGTGGAGATAAAAACTTAATTGTTTATTTTAATGGTGTGTAGTGCTTATTGTCAGACACTTCATCATGTACATGTATAGTAACATAATCTCACTTTTATCCAGGTGTGGAGCGTGTCCATTGACAAAGAACAAAGCTGGACGCACACCGGAAGAAGAGATTCTACACCACAAGAACCCGGGCTGGGAGGAGAATCTGCACTGGCTTCGAAAATTTTTACCAGGTAAATTCAGCTTTACGGAAATCACCAGGTAGCATCACCAGACAGGCACTGCAGTGGAACCCCCAAGGAACCCGGAAAACGGGGAAGGCCAAGGGAAACATGGAGAACTTGTGTGGAGAACAAGGAAGGAACAGGACAAACATGGTCAGAACTGGCAAAGTTATCCCGGGACAAAATGATGTGGAAATCCCTTGTGTGTGGCCTATGCCTTGATAAGGGTGAGGGGCAATGATGATGATGAAATTCAGCTTTTCCTTTGGAAAAGGGCCTCATGAGGGTCAGATTAGAGAGATGATCAGTTACCAGTCTGGGCACTGTGTGATGACATGAAATAAATATGAAGGTACAAAAAGAAGAAAGAAGAGACAAAAATGTTAGAGGAAAGTGACAGGAAGAAGAAGAAAAAGAAGAGGAGGAGGAGGAGAAGAAGAAAAAGAAGAGGAGGAGGAGAAGAAAAAGAAGAGGAGAAGAATGAAAAAAGAAGAGGAGAAGAATGAAAAAAGAAGAGGAGGAGGAGGAGAAGAAGAAGAAGAAGAGAAGAAGAAGAAGAGAAAGAAGGAGGAGGAGAAGTAAAAAGGAAGAGGAGGAGGAGAAGAAGAAGAAGAAAAGGAGGAGTAGAAGAAGAATAAAAAGAAGATGATGAGGAGAAGAAATAAAAGAAGAGGAAGAGAAGAGAAGAAGACAGCAAAATATTTAAAACAAGTGTTTTTCCCCAGGTCTGTGGGCTGCTGTGGCAGCAAAGAACCCAGACCCTGTACTGATAGAGCGATTGCTGAGGTACTGGTGTCGCACTACCAGAATCGTTGGCTCTGAAACAGTGAATCTCAAGGTATTGTGTTTTGATCCTTTACCCAAGAACTACTGTAATGTAAGGATTTTAAGTAATTACCTTATGATTGTGTTGTGTGGTGTGGTGGCCGAATGGTTAGAGCATTGGACTCCTAATCCAAGGGTCCAGGGTTTGAATCCGGGAGATGACCATGTTGTGTCCTTGGGAAAGACACTTGACACCATTTTTCCTCTCCCCATCCAGGTGCAAATTGGGTACCGCATGTTCTGCTGGGAAGTAAACCTACAACAGACTAGCATCCTGTCTAGGGGATGATGTAAAAATCATCTGTTCCGCTTCACGCTACCGAAACTGGGATATAAGCTCCGGCTCTATGGGCCTCATAGGCATTGAAGGAACTTTACTTACCTTATGATTGTGGCAAGAACAGCAATGATACTTGTATTATGTCACATAACTGGCTTTTTAATGCATCATTACTGAAAACGATATTTTATTGTTTTTAAGAATGTTTTGAAATTTTGTATATAAAAAAAAGAAAAAGATTATTGTGGAGTTATTGAAACAGGTATTGTGGGGAGGATGATCATTCACAACATGCTTTTTATCTTCTTATTTCGAAAAGGTAATCAGCATAAGACAACTGAATTTTTTTGGCCATGTCAGCAGAAAAGGAGGACTAGAAAAACTCATACTCTGTGAAAAAATTGAAAGGAAAAGAAGCAGAGGCCGACAACGAACATCATGCATTGACAGCCTAAATGCTTTCTCAACAAGTAAACTAATGTCCAACAAGTTCATCCAGCTGGCTGATAATAGAGTGGACTGGAAGACCATGACCGTTGATGCCTGCACCAGGCCAGACACTTGAAGAAGAAGAAGAAGAATCAGCATTATTTGGGAACTTATTGATCTTGCTGTTGAGGAAAGGATTGGGATATCAAGAAAATAATGTTGTGATCATGAATCCCCCATTAATTCTAAAAAAAAATTTTTTTTTTAACAATTAAATCATAACCTTTTATTATGAATTCTGTGTATCTCTTACCCTCTTCTACATGTTTTGTATGAACAGTACCTAGTCCACATGTGTGAGACCCAGCTTGATACAGTTTGCATACTGGAAAAATATGAGAACACGAATGAGATGGCATTAGCAATGCTGAGTGGAAAGGCTCACTTCATAGAGTTGTGGAAGATTTCAGGTCAGTCTCTTTGTGAACACTATTTTAGAAATGTAATCTGTTTTACTCCAAATTCGAGGATCCTGAGATAGAGTACATTTGGAAAAATACGTAACTCTTTGGGGAGCAGATATTTCACTGATTTATACCAGGTTGTTTATCTAACACTATTAAACTAGTTGCTTTATAATATCAGAAACACAAGGAAACAAATTTATAATTTTATTCACGAACCGATATATCGGCTACGAGTCGTTTTTCCTCTCCTTGCTCAGGGGCGAATTGGGTTCCGGTATACTGTGTCGGTGAAGTAAACCTACAATAGACAACTAGCTTTCTGTAAAGGAGCTGATTCAGTATCATCTGTTCTGCTTCATGCTATTGAAACCAGGCTATGCTTTTGCTGTTTTGGGCCTTGTATTCCATGAAGGAATGGTGGCGCGATGGCTGAATGGTTAGAGTGTTGGACTCCTTACCCGCAAGGGTCTAGGGTTCGAATCCGGGAGGCTAGGAACTTACTTATTTTATGAAGGAAGTTTACTTTTTAGTGAGTTGTGAGCAGCCAAACAAAGCCACATCCTGACTCATTACTTCTGTGAGTAGAAGCAATCGCTCACAGTTTTTCCATCCCTTTTTTCTTTCTGTATTCTTTTAGCAAAATAAATGAGCTTTAAAAAACACGGCTCCTCTATTGCTACTCCTTAATTAACTCAACTTAATTGTCAAGATTTCTTTGTTTTATTATTTATAGAACAAACCATTTTGTTCATAGAGTCATAAAAGTGAAGAGACTGGAGCAAATTTTTTTCATGGCATTATTTTCATCTACTTAGAGAACCTTCAGAAAGTGAACATCAACACAAAAGACCATTCCTACCAGTTCAACTATCGCGACTACCCCACTGCACCTCGTCCTCTCCTGGCGGCGGTGTGGGAGATGGAGAAGCTGGAACTCTTACAGTCTTTCCTGGAACTGCACCCTGATGTCACTGTAAAATACACTTTTGAATCTGAGGCCACTAGCCCGCCTAAGCCACTCTTCTTTCAGGTAAGTCTTGCTTGTTTTACTATTATTGCTGTTGTTGTTGTCATTTTTATTTTTGTGTCATTGCTGTTATCTTGTTTCTTTTTGTCAAATTACTGTTGTTGTCTAAGTATGCTTTCACTTTCACTGATGCCTTTCTTAATGGTAGATATGGACAGAATTAGTCTGAGTTTTGAAACGCAGAAGTGTCTCAGCACTTTTTCATCTCTCCGTGTTATACTCATTTGTTCTATTCTTGTTTGTTTAGCTGCTTCCCTTTTGTTGAACTTTACCTTTACCCTCCCCATAACTCACCTCTTTGCTGACAGTCAACTCTCTTTGTCCCTTTGTCCCCAGCTGGTGAATCCCAAATTACGACCCAAGGACGAGTCTATTGCTAGCCTTATTTTTCGTGTGGCGGACTTGTCCATTAGGAACCTGTATGGCCAGACAGTGCTGGTTGAAGCGATGTACAACGGGGAAACAGAAGCCGTTATAAGAGCAATTCTGAACTCTGGCATTAATGTGGCAGACAGAGACTGCAAGGGAAGAACTGCCAGAGACCATGCAACCCTTCTGGATCGTGGGGACTACAGGTATGTGAGCTCAAGTAAGCTAACCATGGGTTTGTGATTGTGTATGTCTAGAGTTCTCCGATTTTTGCGTTATTGTGATACTGTTCTTATATATATTCTGTGGTGTTATATTAATATGACTATAGTTGTGATATTGTTTTAATTGTGATGAGGGCATTGATGCACTTGTCAAGTCATTTGCTGATGCTATTTTTTTAGCTGATAGTCTTCTTCTCCTCCTCCACATTTTCTTCCTCCTCCACCTTCTCCCTCTTCCTCCATCATTATCTCCTCTTCCTCTCCTCCCTCCTCCTCCTCCATCATCTCGTCTCTTGCTCTGTCATCATCTCTTCTTCCTCTTTATCCTCCTTCTTCTTCCCCTTCCTGCACTTTACATTCTTCTCATTCTGTTTCTCCTTCACTTTATTCCAACTTCCCCCATCTCTTTATTGTTCAAAACAGACCCCAAACTTTGTTTTACATGCCCTCTGCAGAGAACTTATTGACAGTCACGTGATTGAACTCATACGGGACTGCGACATCGACCGTTTGGAAAGACTTGTGTTACAGCTGTATGACCATGTGATTCCAACCTCTCAGAACTGGAAGATGATCGCCAGCTGCAGGCACAAAAGCTCCAAACAATTGATGGAACTGCTAAAAAATGTCAGCAGTACGCAGGTACATTCAGGCACTCAAGCAGTTCAGAGTTGTCTAGGCAGAGCTTAGCCTTAAGATTTTTGTGTCTCATAAAAATGCATGCTATCCTTATCGAAGTATGCTGTTTCAAGGCTAGTCGTTCTTGATTATAACAGATAATAGTGTGCAGATAAATAGACAAAATGATATAAAGTTGAAGAGATTTTGTCGTATATGAGACAAAGGGAGAGATTAATGAAGAACAATAGCGACAAAGAAAGAAGGAAAGACAGAATGAAATATTTGTACTACTATCTCACACCAAAATACAAAGGACAGCTAATTTTTTAACTTTTTTATATCTTTGATATCACCTACTGCAAAGTTTTATCAGGGTGTAAATACACCGAAGTTATTGCAACAATCTGTCCTATTTTTTTAAACTTTTGTCTATCCTCATCTTCAGAACCGCATCCGCCAACTGTTCTCGTTGGTCAAGGCCGGAAATAAGGCTCAGGTAATCCGACTAATGAACCAGAAGTATGCCAGTGCTCGAGACAAAGCAGGGCGTTCTTTGCTCCATATAGCTATCCAGTACTTCAGTGGCGGTAGTAATGGCAGCGGCAGGAGCACTCCTTCACGTGATCGAAATTTGAGGAACAGCAACAATATGCTTATTGAGGAAATGGACATAGACAGACTCGGCATGAGCTTTGATCATGGGAATAGTCTTCAGGTATGCTATATCATGACACGACTCTTTATACCTGACCTGCAGTTTATTCACTGGCCCCAAGCCCCATACTCCTGTTAAGACAGCTGTGACTGTCAGGTACAAATGAGAATACCAGGACGATAGTTTGATTGTCAAATTTCTCCCTTTGCACAAATTTAGAGAGTCGATGATTTTACAAGAATTTAAAAAAGTGAAACAATAACAAGCTCTCGCTCTCTTTTGTTATAATCTAGTGCTGACTTGTGAACCTTGTGGGTATAGGTGGGTAAATGATTTTTTCTAGATATAAGGGAGGCCTGGCAATCCCATTAAATGTGTATTTGATATTTAATATTTTTAGAGGGCCTTGATGCTGACTTTTTTATTCACACAGTATTCTTGGATGCCAAATTGGTTAACTGAAATTGAAATGTGGTTCCATGGCTATATTTGGAATTTGCTTCACAGAAGTAAAGTGACATCTCGTTTCAATAGTATTGGAAAAGCCTTGAATCTGGTTTATCTTCGTTAATGCATTTTTCTGGAATGCGTGTTCTGATTTGTTAAATTTGATAAAATTGACAACTAGGGGCATTTTTTTTATCTAGCCGAAGAACAGAGAACTAGAAGAAGCACTCGCACACGCACATCAATATTAATAGACTATTGATATTGAAGCGGTTGTCTTCTTCAGCTCAGTCTAGGAGGAAGGGAAAATATCACAGAGCATAAGATTCTTAGAGGAAAAAAAACCATTTAAACAAAGAATCTTTGTAATGTTCTTCAGATTTCTGACACAATACAGCTCCACCAGCGAGATTCCCTTCCCACCCCTAAGCCCTTGTGTACCTGGAGGGAAAAGAGGAAAAAATTCTGCCCTTTTCGACCCATCTGCCATGGTAACGCTTATTTCACACCAGATCACCTCGGCATAATCAAGTACTTTGTGAAGGAGTACCCTCTCATGTTGGGACTTAAGAATAATGTGAGTAGACCTGAAGAAGATTCCTTTTTTTTTTTTGCTTGTTTTTATTTAAAAATAAAATAAAGCTTAATGATAGGTACAGAGAGCTAAACATAATCACTCAAAAGCGCATGTTATATGTATCAGTTGAAATGTGACACCAAAAAGTAATGATCACTTCACGAAAAATAATAGAATTGCAAATAGGATAAGACCCAAAAAGGTGGGGTTAATTCTGGTTTTTAGAGTGTGAAGTGGAACGGATGATACTAAACCTTTTCCTGGACAGTATGCTTATCCACCATTCACCTATTTTTCCTAGCAGAATATCTTGATAGCATTTTATACCTAGACAGTAAAAGGACAACATTTTGTAAAAATATCTTTCCTAAGCACATGATTGCCAGGATCAACATTACCAGGATCTGAACCCATGTCTTTATGGTTGTGAGACCAGCAACCTTACTGCTTAATCACCAATGCCATACAGCTGTAGAGCAGAGGTAATGCACAGCACATATCTCTGGTCTACACTAAAATGTAACTGCAGCAACATTCAGCTGTGAAGTAGTGAAAGTAGGCTCCACTTCAGAACTCCTGTTGTACACCTGCTCTTTTCGTCTTTTTACAGACGGTCGAAGCAGCTAAGTCGCTGCTTTGCCTGGGCAACCTCTTAATTAGAAACAACGCTTTGCACAGAGGCGCTGTTCCTCTCTCGGTCATACTCGTTTCATTCCAAAGGAAAGACAGTGGTCAATACATTTGGAACTAGTCTGACCTGCGGAAAGAGACTGAGATGTCTATGGTAGAGTATTTGAAATTTAGAAATTTTGCCCGGACAATGGTGCTTGCCTACTCTTGTATGATTTTAGACTGTCAAGGGATCTTTAACATGCATAACATACACTCCAATTTTATAGCTCATCTCCAATAGAGCTTGGCATTCAGACTCCGCACTACCCAGTTGGAGCCAGAGGTGAATAAAGAACAACAAGTTTGCAGAAAAAAAATCCTGCCATTTATGGGGCTCAAACTTGGACCCATGTGCTCAGAAAGTGAACGCCTTACTGACTAAGCTATTCTTCCCCAAACTCCTGTTGTACACCTGCTCTTTTGTTTCTCGTCCAGTTAAGCCAAACCCCGCTCCATTACGCACACATCTTCACAGCAGGGAGGGATATTACAGAGCTGCTGGAAAGGGCAGGGTACTGCACACAGATGAAAGATGTGGTGAGGATCCTTCCTTTGTCTTTACTGTTAGTATTTATTTCACAGCTTATGATGAAGACAAATAGGTCTCTTTACTCTAACTAATAGTTCAAGCTGGAAGAAAAAGAGAGAGGAGGAGGAATGGAAGGAAAGAGATATAATTGATTGTGGGGATCTTGCTGATCGTTTTCTTGTAGAAAAATATAGTTTTCTTGTAGAAAAATATCAGGCCATCAAACCATGATATCAAAACTGACACGGTTGTGTAAGATAATATACAGATACATTTACATTGCTATCGAAATCTAAGTATATTGTTCTAGGCATTATTTTGTCTATTTCGTTCCGTCTTGCAATGGGAGGCAGAGGAGGAATGATTACCATGAGAGTGGAAGTTGAAGTAATAATTATTACCGTAGAAGTACAACAGCAGTAGAAGTAGTAACAGTAACACTAGAAGTAGTTGTAGTAGTAGTTGTGGTTGTCGTCATAGTAGTAGCAGAAGTAGTGTTAGGAGTAATAATTTTGGTTGTTGTAGTGTTAGTTATGGCAGATGTTTTGAACTTCAAAAGAACAGCTTTTCCATGAATGTCTATTGCTTCTGAAATATTGAGATATCAATGTCTCTTCCCATCAGTATGAGTTTGTTCCAGACGACTATGACAAGAATCTCTGTGGAGAACAAACTTTCAATGTGCGTAGAAAGCACATTGTAGATTTGGACCTCGATGTCTTTCTCACGGAGGTGAATTTTGAAGAGAACTTCCACGAAGCAATAAATGTAAGTTGGGTTTTCATTATGATTCCTGTTATATAAATGTTACACATGTTTATGAACTGAATTTCTAGAGCACCATGAGAATGAGAAGGTATAGAAATATTGCATTGTTTTAATACACCTCAAGGACTCTCATCGTTTTACTTGGTAGAGCGGACAACGCTAATCTATAGGTTTTAGATCAGAGGATGGGTGTAAGAGGTAGGATGAAATCCTGTCTGATGTAAGTCCTATTCAGTGATAATGACTGCTTTAGCATCTCTGCAGGGACAGAAGAAATCACCAAGCACCCCTGCTTGTAACAAAAAAAAATGCAATTTGAAATAAAGAAATATTCAATTGGACGCGTGATAGATATAAGAAAAAAGAAACACACTTTTTTTCCCAAATGTTCAGAAAATTTTGCTTTGGTTCATCAACTCATCTCTATATTAGAAAAAAGCAATACCTGTATTCCAAAACAGTTAAAATATCTTGTCTTTAATAGTTCAACCAATCTGTATAAACAAAGGAATTATACATCCCCACATTTTCTCTTCCCCATTCCCTCATTTTCTCTGGCAGACTGGTAACCTTGAGAGGTTGAAGAAAGTTGTCGCTCCTCTGTTTGAATTCAGCGGAGAGGCCCGCTTTAGCTCATCCCTCTTCGACTGCCTGGACCGTGGTCATGTCAACCTAGCCAGCTACCTGGTGAAAGCAGGTTTCTTAACCAATATCTCAAAACAGGTAGGAATCTTCTGTTTGCTTAGGAAAAAGTGATACTGTTAGTGTTAATGTTGGCGAATGGGGTGGAGGGTTACAATTCTGGGGAATTTTGAATTTGAAATAGAGAATATGATTATGGGGGTGATGTTGTTGAGAGAGCGAGTTAGAGAGAGAGAGAGAGAGAGAGGGAGAGAGAAAGAGAGTGTGGATAGGATGCGGTGGTGAGAGAGAGGAGTATGGAATATTGATGTAACTTAAAACATGTAGATTATGATCACTGATAGTAAATCTTTATTTAGACTGGACTGACAGGAACGTTATTGTGTATCGAATGAGCAGGTAACTTTCTGCTTCTGGAGAAAACATAAAGGACATAAATATATAGTCATTCATTTTATTCTGATATGTTTTGAGCAGAAAAGGAGAGAGAAGGTAACAGGGGAAAGTTAATAAATCTTAGAGAAATCCTGTCATGAATTTTGTAATTGTACTTTGGTCACAAATGGAAGAACAGTCTAAGAAAACAAATGGTGACCTTCCAAATAAAAGGTCAGAGTCTAATAATCACATCATTTAGCCACAGAGAAAGTTGAGATGATTTCAAAGCAAGTTTAAAAGCAAGATAAATCTTTTATGCTGCACTTGTTGAAGCCCTGGTATTGAAAACTGATGAAAGTATTAATAAAATTATGAAATCCTCCCAAGTTTTATCAAAACAAAAGATTAATCATTAATGTTTCAAAAGGAGTGGAAAACATGTTCTCAACCCTTAGCTAGATGATGTGTTGTAGATTTATACCCAATTTGTATACTGGTGCTGAGACAGAATAGTTGTGTGAGGTATCTTTTCTGAGGACATTACTAAGATTCAAATCCACAACTTTACTTAATTTGCACGGCCTGCAGCCTCATCCTCTACAGAATTGCTGAGAAGATCCATGATATTACTAGCCTGATATTTTGAACATGTTTTAAACAAGCAGAAAACTGTTCTTTAAGTTTAGAATTACATTGAAAAATATGTTTCTAATCAATATGCTCAGTTTATATATTTAATGCTCTCTAGCACTAACGATCTTTCTGACAAATCGTTTGCATATTGCACCTCATGCCTTATTCATGACTTATCTACATTTATGCCTTATTCTTTCAGTATGACACCTGTGATCCAGACAACCCCATGTGTGCCATGATGGAGTGCAGCCATGCAGTCCTCTCATTCCGACAGAGAGCCGTTGACCTGGGAGCAACAGATCTGGTCAAGTTGATTGACGAGCAACAGAGGGGTACACATCTCATTCAAAGCACAGTGACGTAGCCCACAGCCACACCCATTCCTTTTCAATGACTTTTACACAGGATTGTTGTCATCGAGAGGACAAGGAGCTTTTGTACAACATTGAGATGGTTCAAGATGTGACTTTGGACATACCAGTTGAATGTTCTTCTTCAATTGAGAATTGATACCCTCACAGACAGCTTGGATAATTCATACTCAGTGAATGGGATTGTGTCCTTCATTGTTTAGATGTGCTCTCACAAATTGTGATTTAAAAAATGTTACGGTGCAGATTTCAAATATTTCTAAACCCTTTGAATACAGATATTGTTATTTTTTTAATTTCAACCTTTGGACATTCCATATTTGTGTCTGACAGACCCATGTAACAGATCGTGTTCAATATTACCTTACTTAAAATATGTAAAGAGGAGGCTTAGAGGTCAGAATTTAGAACTCGAAGCTTTTTTATTTCAGTGGAAAGTAGCAATAACCATAGTGATGATGACTGCAATATTGGTGACAATGTAGATCTGCACTATATCAGATTTGTGAGGTGCTATGATGTAGGACTAGCTGGTAATACCCATCCACATACCCCAGTCAGTGGGTTGTTAACAAAGAAATGTTCAGGTCAGCTAAGACTGGCTCTCTTCATGTCACATTAGGTTTTGTTGCATAATAGTTTAGGGAATATTGCCTACATAGGAGTGAAACTTTTATTTTTCTTTAAAAAAAGGTGAGCTTCGGAACATGGAAATCTCAGTTGTATTGTATATATAGTACTTTTTTTTAATCCCTTGTTGAATAGTTTGGATAATGTGACAGTTCTGTGGCTCATTGTTACACACATTTCAGAAACACATGTTTCTTCATTCATTTCTACTTTCCACCTTACATTCTATGTGTACAGAATTTGTAGCTCACGTCAATGGCATGAATAAATGTAAGTGAAAATTACATTTTGTTGTAAATCAACTGGTCTCAATTTTGAAGTCAATGACCTGGAATCTAGTCTTTATGTAACATCCCTACCAAGAAAGTGCAAAGTTTCTTTTGTTTTGTTTTTTTAATATAAGTTTAAATGACTCAAAACTTTAGACTTTCGTCTACTTTGTTTCGAGAGAAGTAAAATTTCTTTTAACCCTAAAATGCTCATACAGAGCTTATCCTGCAGAGCAGATGATTTTTAGATCGTCTCCTGGACAGCAGACTAGTCTGTTATATATGTTTACTTTCCCAGCAGAATTGTGCCAGAACTCAATTCACACTTGGATGGGGAAAGAGAAGAAAAATTATCATAGGAGTCCTAACCTAATCATTTGGCCACTGTGCCACGTTGTCCAAAAGATTAATCTTCTAATCACAGTTTTTGATCTGCTTAAGTTAATGTAGGGAGTATACACAAGTTTGTTTTACATTGCTTCAAAAACCTGATCTTTCATTTCCGTTCCCATATGCCTTCTTCTAGTAGAATTACTTTGCCTGTCGGAGCAATTGCATTTGTTTTGCAGTCTATAATGTTTAAAGTATTATGTAATGTCACAATACACACTATTAATTATTAAAATTATGTTTGTGGCCAAGCAAAGCTGTTGGATTAAAGAGGAAATTGATTTGTTGATCGAAGTAAAAAAAGGATTTGTATAAGTATATGCATGACAGCTGTGAACATTGCTTCAACCTTTTTTCAAATGTTGCTCATCGCGTTATCACATGATGTTCATTTCTCACATTCTGAACGTCTAAGTTCCGATGTTGTATCCCATTTCATCTTATGTGTACATTTACAAGCTATGTCAAGTTATGCCTGATGCTGATTACATGTATTCAAAATATGACAAGGTAAATTTGAATTGTCGTGTTTAAAATTCATTCAAAGCACTTTTTTAGATGGTTGAAACAAGTTGGAATTTCAAGATCTTCAATGATATTTTAACACTTATGAACTTTGTCAATATAATATGGTATCATGATATCGAAGTGAATTTAAAGAAGAAATGACAAAAAGGAGAATGTATCCTAAGCTTTTTCATCACCTCTTTTCTCAAAGGTCACTTACAAAACAGTTCACACCATGCCAACAGCCGCGCTACAAACTCAAAATATGGTAATGTGGTTTTGGTAGTGCTCTTTTGCTTTCCTTCCATCTTCTTTTCTATTCTTCTCCCTTCATATTTCCATTATGAAGTCCTTTTTTTCCTTCCTTTTTGCGTCTCCAATATTTAAATCTTTGAAGACAGAAATGTCGAGCGTTTGTTCTTTTTTGTTCACTTTGGGATAGCTTGTATTATTTGTATTGCCCACTTTGAAGCCAAAACAGTGGCACCCAGAGTCAGCCTCTGTTCTTTATTATGAACCATCCAACCTTTGTTTCTCAGTGGTTGGCCCAGTTAAACAAGGACAAGGATAAGGTTCATTGACCTTTGAAGAGAATGGGTTTTTTTGGAAGGTGAAACTGACTACTGCAACTCAGCTTTGCCATTATCAGTTGCACTGCAAACGTTTGCTCTGTGGACTGTTATAAGGTGCACAGACTAATTCTGGATATTATGTATCGTTTGATATCAATGCACGAATCAACTATTGTTGTTTAAACTGTGGTAAATTGCACCCAACTTTAATATTCGGTCTGTCCCTTGGTACACAGCTCAAATTATGTTCATTAGGCTTTCTTAAAGTGCACAATCCAAGTACGATATCTCTGCCCTTTGGTCATCATCATCATGAACCTGTTACAGCAACAAAGCTCCTCCATTCCCACTTGTCCCTCACTAGCCTTATTTAGGATTCCCGTGTTTGTCCCATGGCCTTCATTTCACAGTCATTTCCTTCATTTCCACTGTCCTTCTCCATGTTGTTCTTGGACTTCCTCTTGCGCCATCTGGAGTCCAGTGGAGGGCAATTTTGAAATGGATTCTGGCTCCCTTCTCAACACATGTCCAATCCATCTCCATCTTCTCCTTGTGACAATGGTTGCCATGTCTTCTTGTCCACACCTATCTTATAAGTTTTTAATTGAGAGCCTTTTGGTACACAACTTAAATTCTGTTCATCAGGCTGTATTGTGCACAATCCAACTTTTAGTCTCAAGGCAATTATTACAAACTGTATGTTGTGCTACAGTTTCTCCTTCTCATAAGTTCATTGTGCCTTTCTGTACATATTTTTACGTAACTTGTTTCTTCAGTGAAAAACAATGAATGTTAATTGAATTCCAAATTATAAAACTGTCCTCTTATCCTTCTCATGGGTGTTACTCATTTTCTCTACCATTTTGTTGAATTCAAGGGAGAGTGATGAAGTTTTATGAATAGCGTGTGAACTGATCAGGAGAAATGTTATCCCTTTTCTGTAATTACAGTATCATCATCGGAATGTCGTTACTACCTGAAAGGTTGGGAACACTATGAAAATGGTGCAAACGGCTACATACGAAACAGTCAGTTAAATATCGTCGTTTGAAAAACACCGGAGTAGCGAAGAAATGAAAAAAAAATATCATCATCATCATCATCATCATCATCATCATCATCATCATCATCATAATCCTCGTTATTTCTCTTGATGCCTTATGATGCATTAGACAGAAACAAAGTCTGACCGTCATTGCGCAGGCTCCAGCAATATTTGGGACGCCATGCATTGAGCTCAAGCTCGTCTTCATTCTCTCTAATTTGGATACAAGGCTACAACTTAAAATTGTGAATCATACAACTGAGTTACTTTAGGACCATGTAGAAACGTCTCCATAAGATTTCTAATATCAAAAGGAATTAATGTTTGAGTAGGTGCCTCTGTGAACAATGCTCTACGTCACCATGCAATGAAGGTTTTGTACAGTAGACATAAATAATAGAGTCAGTAGAGTTGGACAAGACATGGTTAAAAAAAAAAACTAATGTTTTTCGTTTGATTCATAGAATATTTCATCGACATGGTAAACACATACCGCATTTGTACTTCTGTTTGTGGTAAATAAATATTTTTTTATTGCCTGTAGTATTTCCTGTGGTGTGTGCATAACCTGTTTTTACTTTTTGTCTATGCTAAATAAAGACAGTATTTTTGCTATTGCCTGTCAATAAACATACTTGTACTAGAGGCGAAATCCATTACTTGTATTTTATTACTTTGTGCTTATCTTCAGAAAACGGTATTGGATCGTTTCTGCGTGGTGAATTCTTTGGAATGATAATGTCTCTGAAGATGTTTAAACTCCACAAATCACGTGTTTTTATGAGACCTGTATTGCATTTATAGCATTCGTCATCAAAGACATGCATTGTCGTGACTTATTCGACTGGTTACTATACATGTAATTCAACATGTAATCAAATCCTGACACATTTTGTTGTCTATGGGTCTTTGTTATAGTTCGAATCGTTTAGTTCCTCGTAAAATAAAAATACATGTAGTAATGTGTGTATCCGAGGCATTCTCATGGTAGAATTAGTTGAGATGCGTACGATAGGCTACTTGTATGAGGATTCTTGGATCCTGGAATGTATTTTGAAATTAATGAGAAGACTTGGCTGTAACCATGGTCCATCAGGTCATTGCAATCGTGTCGTATGAAAAGGTCACATCTTTAAAAAAAACTCGTCTCATTTCCTCAGGGTTGGAAACACAATCTTTTTAATGTCACTGTCACGTCTTTCACTAATCATTTTATTCACACGCTTTGTTTTAACTTAGTGAGGGGTTTTAATAGATTGTGAAAAGTATATTTGTGCTGTTTTTGAGCAAAACATGCTTAAAGCCATTGGGACCGGGTAAGCAAATATCATCAAGCTCAAACAACGATAAGTAAGTAAGTAAAGTTCATTTTAGGCCTATGAGGCTCATGCATAGAGCCGGAGCTTATCCCGGTTTCGGTAGAGTGAAGCGGAACAGGGATGATTTTTATATCATCTCCGAGACAGGACGCTAGTCTGTCGTAGGCTTACTTCCCCTGCAGAATATCTTCACTTCACTTTCATTTATCCCTTGACTTCTGTAGATGTAGGGCACATGTGAAGACGTTTCCAGGCCTTTCCTCCATTTGTCTCTATCTTCCACCACCCTTTGGACAATCCAGCCGTAGATCTATAAATGTCCAACTGAGAGTGGAGAAAGCAGTACAAATAAAGTATCTTCTCTTTTTTTTATTATTGCCCACCTTCTTTTATTTGTATTGCCCTCTTTGCCTTTTCAGCTTCACTGCAGCATTCGTCCACTCTTCAATTGAGACTGAGAGTAACTATACGTATTGTGTGAAATAGAATAGGCCTACTATAACGGGTACTATTATTGGTCAATCTTGTATGGGCACTGTCTTTCTTTTGTTCAACTGTTAATTTCCTTTTTTTCATTTTTGACTAGATCTATTCTTAAAAGGGCATTGTTTTAACTGTTCGTTGTTGTTCCTTTTTTAATAATTTTATTTTTGCTTTTTGTTTATATGTTTTATTTTATTTTTGTTTTTGCTCCTATTCGTGAGAAATAAAAGCGAAACCCGAATTTTCATTTTCTCGTGCTATGAATTTTTGTAATGATTTTGTTATTTCTCTCTCTCTCTCTCTCTCTCTCTCTCTCTCTCTCTCTCTCTCTCTCTCTCTCTCTCTCTCTCTCTCTCT
>JBDFRD010176412.1:0-12063 GCA_039654405.1 Bullina lineata | reverse complement strand
AATCGCTATCCTACAACCATCAATAATCGAGATCCTGCAACCATCAATAATCGCTATCCTTCAACCATCAATAATCGAGATCCTGCAACCATCAATAATCGCTATCCTACAAATATCAATAATCAACTATCCTACAACCATCAATAATCGCTATCCTTCAACCATCAATAATCGAGATCCTGCAACCATCAATAATCGCTATCCTGTAACCATCAATAATCGCTATCCTACAACCATCAATAATCGAGATCCTGCAACCATCAATAATCGCTATCCTTCAACCATCAATAATCGCTATCCTACAACCATCAATAATCGAGATCCTGCAACCATCAATAATCGCTATCCTGCAACCATCAATAATCGCTATCCTTCAACCATCAATAATCGAGATCCTGCAACCATCAATAATCAACTGACAGTCATGAAATATGTTCTTCGCAGGTAAACAATGCTGACTTCATTTCCGTCACAATCAAGTGGAGTAGAACCTTTTTAAATAATAATGAAGTTTGTGAATGAAATGTATCGACTACTGAGCTTTGAAGGTCAAATACACAAGAGTTTAACAGATGACTAGTGAAAGTCAGTTGAGTTTAACTATGAAGAAGTGACGGTCAGGTATGCAAGAGTTTAACTATAGATCAATGAAGATCATGTGAGAGTTTAATTATAGGAAAGTGACAGTCAGGTATGTAAGAGTTTAACTATGGAAAAGTGAGAGTCAGGTATGCAAGAGTTTAACCATCAGTGAAGATCATATGTGTGAGAGTTTAACTATGGATCAGTGAAGATCATAATAATATGTGTGAGAGTTTAACTATGGATCAGTGAAGATCATAATAATATGTGTGAGAGTTTAACTATGGAAAAGTTAAGGTCGGGTATTCAAGAGTTTAACAAGGAGCAATGAAGGTCATGTATGCAAGAGCTGAACTACGGAGAAATGAAGGTCAAGTATCTGAGAGTTGAACTAAGGAACAATGAAGGTCATAGATCTATGTGCAATATTTTCACTACATAATGCTGAGGGCCATGTATACAATTGTGAACTAACTATATGGGCAATAAAAAGGAGGGTAAACATAGCTGGATGACGGACACATATGCACAAACACACATAATTTAACTCTGACATAACACAGGAATAAATCCAGTGACACGAGCAAATCTAAGAAGTAAAAAGCCAGACAGAATTAATCTCCCAATGGTTAGAATAAGCAGCATGCAGGCGCAGAAACCGATCAACATAAATGGGCAATGGGGTTCGGAACATCTGGAAAAGCCACAGAGGAGGGAACATAGCGAGGGAAGTTATGTCAGGTAGACAGACTAGCTACATCTTGGCTACTTGAGGGATTCCTTTAAGTGAACAGGGGTTCTTGGGTTGCATTAAATGTTTAGCTTTGATCTGGTTTTTCATAATGTCATGTCCACCATGAATGCTTATCTTAACAGTGTTATCTATGGGGTTTGAAGAATTTTAATTGATGTTTGGAATTAATCGAAGCACTGGTAATTAAATTGCAAAAGGATTAAGCACCCTGTAATCCAAGCATGTTAACCTGATTACTATACCCTGAACTTTTCAGTTAAATATATTTAAATTAGGAGAAATATTCTAAATGACTCGTTCTTTAACTGTTTGAGGTACTATCAACATGATGTGACCGACTTTGAAATGGTTGTATTGCTAGAGCACTCTTCAGGTAATAAGTGAGGAGGATTTTGAGGTTAAAGTACTATAAAAACAATGGGAAGGACTTTGTATGAAGGCCGGTGACAAATAAAAGGAAGTGAAACAAATCATAATTCTAAGCGAAATTGTATGTGTGTTCCTGAACTATATATTGTAAAGGAAGAATTTTTATTTTAAAGTAATGACAGGACTCTATCAAATAAACATACTTTCTTTCTACTTAAACACAACTTAAATCCTTACTGGGAGAATTAGCAAGCTTTGATTCCATTTACATCATAAACATAAAAATTCTAATCTTTTTTCAAAAACAAAATGAGATAAATATTGACACACAAGCACTATTCAACACAGCCCAGACATAAAACATTCCAGTCACAAAGGATTCATTATTTTAAAATGCAGTAGATCTATACTTAATCAAGAGCTTAAAAAAAAAAAAGCAACGACCAAGAACAAAACTGAAACTACAAGATAACAACTACAGTACTTCAGAGGCGAGAGTAGCATCCGGTCCACTGTCCACACACAAGCCAACACGTCAACAACCCAGCCAGCCATCAATTCAGCCATCCACACAAGCACAGACTGACAGAGACCAATACATGAAAGACACACGCTTTGAAGGAAGGATCACCCACACCGTCCCATCCCCACCTAGACTGGTTTTGTTCACAGGACACACCACCAGAGGGCGGCCCAGTCCTTTCCAACTGGTACACAGGAAGTCGATTTGCGTTTTGAAAGCGTCCACGAGATAGTTTACATCCAGGCCTAGGTAGAACTGTCGCTGGTCTATCAACTACCGCCACAAGGAGAGTAGAGAGAAGAAATTTGGGTTAAAAAACAGGAGGTATAAAGAATGACAAAAGCCATTTGAACATTCGGCTCTTCTCTGTGTTGTGAAAAATGGCTTTTTTTTTTCTGTGCAGGCACGGCGAATGATGTGAGTAGAATTATGAGAACTTTATCAGGTAGAACCGGATACTGCAGAAGTAGCACCTGTACAGATTCAAAAACATTCTACAGTAAAAATGACAGAAAAAAAGGAACAAACGAACAAAGAAAAATAACCAAGTAAGTAATATCCTATCTTGTTTCAAATTCAACATTCTCTGAAGACATTTAGTGAGAGTCTATAGAAAGAAGAAAGCAGTTTAAAACTTACATGAAGCCGCTGTTGCTGGTTTGCGCAATAGAATGCTTTCACATGCAAACACTGTTCACCATTGATTATTTATTCTATTCCTATTTCCAGTTTTAAATTTGGACGACAAAAACAAAAACGCTTTCACCACAAATTAACCAGGTATCAAATTGTAAATAATACATTTCATAAGAAAAAGACATTCTGCGACATACTGGCACGTAACATGCAAAGATAACGGACGACTAAAGGGTTATTACATCTACGAACTTGCCACGTATTGTTACTATAACATCTTGAATACCTTGACAATGATGAGAATACCAAAGGGTTCACACAGAACATATCGAATACACGGACAGGGTTGGTAAAAGACTGAATCACTGAATGGTATAACAAACAAGGAGCAAGGTACTACACATTTTGAATTAACTCTAAAGGAAGACATTTGAAACAAATTGCAATTCGGTAAAATAAGGTCCACTTTACATGCAGACAACAAAAAAATACTATAGCAAAGCCTCAATTCTATAAGGTAAGCTGTATTAATATGATGAAATCATTTAATTGTTTCAGGTTTAAGTATATAAAATGCTATGGGGAATATTTTGATACCATTAGAATGAAACAAACTGATCCACATGATTGTGTTTTGTCACTTACAGACAAAGACAATAACTGATGCAATATACTTGATAAGCACAAAAGATACGATGCTTGTACATTGAACTAATTTATTTCTACAGTGATAACATTATTTTTTAAATTTTTTTGTTTGTGTGGTTATAATGATGTCTTTCAAAAGTAGACTTTGAACAAATATTATTTTAAAACCTTGAATAAAATATTTGAAAGGACAGAATCATTTTGACAAATTCACTACTCTGTAACTTATTGTCATTAAAGAGAAGGTACCTGCTTGGAAATTCAGATACATTATAATAATATATTCTTTAAGCAACATCTATTCTGAAAAATAGGTGCCCTATTATGCTTATCAGGTCCACCACGGTGTAAAGCATTGGAATCATGGGTGGGAGTAACACAGGCTAGCGTAATCACTTACAGATGAATTAATATGTAAACATTGATAAACCTGAAATTATACTTCTTTAAAATATAAACTTGAAAATCACTTCAAAGAACATGTTTATGCATACCTTCTTCATCCTAGTTATAGATCAATAACTTTATTTTACCAAACCCTCTCTGACAGACCAATTCTTTTCACGTAATAAATCACCAGAAGACACAACAAAAATCAAGGGATAAAAGCCTCAGGAAAATCATCATTAAAAAGTGTCAGATAACACACTTTAGTAATACAGAGATGTGGGACAGATTCTGTACATTCAGAAACAACAGTCAAAAGAATAATCAGAGATAAAAGCAATGGTCCCAAGCATTTCCACAAATGACAAGCATGGATAAAGACTTCAACTGTATCTTTGCATGATGAAGGCTGGAGTTCAATTACGACAGTATTTCAAGACAAAAATCTCTACATGTCCACAACAATATCCAAATATATTTAGGTTCGATTCACTTTTAATTTGTTTTTTCCATCTTCCACAAAAAAAAAAAAAAAGAGGGGAGAGAATAAATTAGACAATGCATATCCACAACATATAGATCTATATATCAACACCTTGGAGACTCCTAAGTATTAATGGAACTTTATGGCTGAAGTAATGATGGATCACTGTAATAATCATCACTACATGCTATAAAAATGATGACTGTAGAACAAAGCATCGGATAATAATATAATAATTACGAGTTACAGGCAGATTTTTCTGACTAACACGTTGTGTGAGTCACTCTCACTTTCCTTCTATAAACTCTGTTTAGGAGAATGAGAACATGAACATAAAAAATGTCAGTCGGCGTTACCATGTATAGAATGCGCCAGCTACAATAATTTCTGTGCTTTATTTTCCATTATCATGCTATATTATACAAAGACACGGTTACAAATACAAGTCTGCAGGGTTGGTAAGATCTCTTTGTTTCAGCTCCACATTTTCAAAATGGAAGGCAAACATACACCTAGCAACAGTACAATATTCATATGATTTATTAGATAAGTTTATCAGCATAATCCAACACAAGAAGTAAACATGGTCCTAATATTTGTTTCTAAAACATATGTGAAAGAATGTTTAAGTTTTTGGTTACAAAACTTGGCTAGTTAAAAAAAATAGAAATCAAATTCAAAGCAAAAATATTCCTGTTTATTTTTACATAAAATGACAAGAGAGAAGGTCTTACTTTTCCCAATTACTATCTTACATCTTGATAGTACGCTGTGATAACATTGGGAAACCTAATTGAAAGATGCCAATTTAATATATCCATTGAACGTTTTTTTCATCAGGCTTAAAATGTAGGCTACAAATGAATAAAACTACTCACACAATTTAGAACTGACACTCACTGTTAACAAACCGCATTTCTTCCCGCTCCTTATCTGCAATTCAGTTGATCAGAGTTAAGCTCAAAGAGAAAGAGAGAAAGAGACTGACCTGAGGAACGAAGGCCAGGATCTTGTCCCGAAGCATGTACAGTTTGCTGGTGGCCAAGAGGCCAATCTCACTGGATGGAGCACGTCCTGACAGACCCATACGTTTGTTCTTTCCTGGAAAAGTTGCAACACATGTGATTTATCTCCAACTATTTATTTTATATTTCAAGATAAATATTGTTTTAGAAAATGAAATTATCAAAATATAATGATGTTTTTTGTTAAGTTTTTAATATTTCCTTTTCAACTCCCCATCCCTGTAAATTCAAGACGCTATCAATATCAATGCAATCTTTAAATGAAGTTGCATTTTTATAATTCAGTCTCACACAAAAAATTAAACGATACAAAATAAATATATTTAGGAAAGTTCTGTTCATTTTAAAGCTAAGCATGAATATGTCAAATGTGCTAAGTCTCAAATGCTATCACTAATAACTTATGGTGTATATTGTCAAACTAAAGGAATACATTTGTCTTCTTTAATACAACTTTTTGAAAATGTGATAACTTTTCAGTTAATTACAAAACAAAATAGATGAAAAAGACCTTCTAATAATCATTACAATTTAAAAAAAATTAGATAAATACAAATTTAAAAAAAATTAAGTGAAAAAAGAAAAAAAGACTTGGCACCAATCATTCAACAGGGTGCCACCAAAACACACTTACCAAGTAAAGTGTAGATTTTGGACAGGATCCGTGCTGGATGGATTTGAATGGGAGCGACTTCGGCCACTGTCTGCATTTCAATGCCATGCATTGCCATTTTGTCCTGAATGACACCATCTTCAGCTAAGAGCACGACTGAAAGCAGAAGAAATCATTCACTTTGAGGTGGCTTTTTGTCAGTTTTATGCAAAGACTAGTCGTATGACTTATACTGGAAGTACAGAAAATGTACATGCTGACACAAAGCTTCTTTTATATAAATACAAGGAAAGCAAATGCATATTTTGTCATCCTGTTTCACATCATGTACATTTCATTGTACTTTTTTTTATAAATGTATACTAGACTTAAATTGTAACCTTCTGGCCGATTACAAAATGTTCCACATTAATGAATTTAATTGGAATTTATGGTAGTTAATAGTGTCCCTGGCATCTGTTCCCATTTCCTGCTATTTCCTTCACTATTAATACAGGAAGGGGACTACTGAAGATGAAATAGGGCAAAATACAAGAGGAAAGAAATTTAACCCTTTCACTGCCAAATTCACCGATTGACGAAAAGCAATATTTGCTAATTGCCAACATTAACGGTGTCATTTCACTGAATTAACATAACAGCCACTTCTTTTCCACAATAAAATGAATGTGTAAGGAATTGTGAAATAATTCCTTTGATCAAGTTCTTCTCATTATATTTCATTAAAAACATGCTTTTTTTGTTAGGATTCAGAGACAGATGGGGAGCAGTCTAAGGGTTAATAAAGGCCAGATGAACAAGGAGGCAGGTGCTAAGTTTCTCACCTTGTACAACAACATCTGGCTTCGTCTCAGTGACGTGCCGCCGATTCAGGGGGTCTAACTCACCGGGAGACAGGAAACCCTGTGGAAAAGAGTATAACAACCATGGCAATCAATACTATGAAGATAAGAACATGGATTACTGAAGAATCACGGCAATGTATGTAGTGAAAAGTTTGATGAGTGAACAACTTCAGGCATTAAACATGATTTCTTTTTTTAAATTTTACCAGTCAAACTTTAGGTTTTGGTGTATCAAAAAGCCTATGAAATATGATTTAAATTTTCTTCATAAATGTTTGGTTGGAGTATGTGATACACAACATATAGTCATCAGGAGCCCTCTCGAAGCAAGGAGGGTGATTGGCTAAACTTTTTTTTTTGTTTATGAGGTAAGACTGAATATATTTATATATTAGGTGTGTGCGCGAGTGGTGGTGGATAAAAAAGGGTGGAGGGGAAGGGAAGGAGATTTGATTTCAGTGGTGCCCTAACTGAATTATCTTTAAGAGTACATAAGTCAACCAAATAGGCATTTTTTCTATCTTAACGTAAAAAAAAAAAGAAAAAAACACGCTCCTTTACTCCAATAAAAATTAGTCTATTATTAGTGCTACCATCCTCAAATTCAAGTTATAAATTTTTGTGAGAAAAAGTATCACTCCAATAAAAATTAGTCTATTATTAGTGCTATCATCCCCACATTCAAGTTATACATTTTTGTAAGAAAAAGTATCACTAAGAAAAACACACCTCAATCATAAGTCGTCCTAAAATATACATGGACTGCCCCCACATGTGAGGAATCTTGCCATTGGCCACACGCTGCTGACTGTTTGGCTCTTCATATTCTTTCTCTACCTGTAGGAGATAACATGACATGTCAATCATCTTGCGTTGGTGATATCAAACCTGAAAGAATCCAGGACCGGAAAACTAGCATTAAACAAAGAAATCAAGTTAATCATCTTGCCAAACGCAAAACTACTGACAGTTAAAACATGACAAGCACTTGTATCTTGTACCAAGGAAGACACGATAAGCTTGTTCCAAACTGCAGTAGAATATAATACTTACACAATTCAAACAAAATGTACTTGCTAAAGAGGTACATTCCATGATACCTGAATAAAATCTTATTATCCATATACAGAGAGGGCCAAAAGTAGGCTTGCAGTTACTATTTGTTGTACATTTTAGAACTGATTTATGCAAACAAAAATTCAAACCCGCTTTCCATATCCCTTACTTACTTTTTGGAAGTGTTATAAACTAACCTTTTAAACTTCGATTTTGATTTTTATAGTTGTTTATTTTTTTCAAGCATTGTGACAAAGGCGAATGATTTCCATCAAGAGTAAAGAAAATGGATATTGAAACAGTATTTGAAAATGCTGAGCAAGTGCACACAGCTTGGCAAGAAGTTTTTACCCCCCCCCCCCCCCCCCCCCCCCCTTTTCATAAAGATTTCAACCAACGTCGTAACCGATTACAAACGAATGGATTAAAGTTAGAGATCATCCTCCTTCAGAAGTATCAGGCTGGTTCCTTCAAAGAGCTCATTCAAATAGTATCGTTTTCGACATATAAAATTCGTTTAAACTAAGACCTTTCGTCAGGCCGTACTGACTTACTAAATATCCAAGAGAGGCATGATTTCCAACTCTGAAAGTCGTGCTATGTTTGTTTTCTCCCAAAACAATTCGATGAAGTTCAATTTTGTAAATAGGCCTACTCCCTCGCGGTTTGGCCGGCACCATTCGTTCGTGTTCCACACAGGACTAAAACGTGAAGCCTTTTTTGAGTGACCGTTTAGTTTAGTCTCGTCAAGTCCGATCTGCCCGCCTCTGTCTGCCACCAGCCTTCATCCCTTGTCATGATACCGTCTGATGAACAAATTGTTTTTGATGAGAAGTTGCTCTACGGTCTTTGACATATAAACCACATGCTGACTGCATGACTCTTTTCGTCTTTTACACACGATCTAAACAGCTACGCTGTTGCCTGGGCAGCCTCTTAGAAAAAAGCATTGCCCAGAGGCGCTGTACCTCTCTCGGTCATTCTAGTTTTATTCCAAAGGAAAGACATGGTAAATACGTGTGGAACTAGTCTGACCCGCAGTCCGACAGAGAGTGAGAGGTTCATGGGTAGAATTTAGATATTTAAAAATGCTACTATTACAAAATCATGTACATGCATAATAATAACTAGATCTACCACTCTTTGATCCCCAAAGACAATAACGGGGATCAGCAGCGGCTGCTGGAGGCTGGCCAGTACACGTATCCCTTCCAGTTCCAGATCCCACCTGCGGCGCCGTCATCCTTTGAGGGACAGTACGGCTTCGTCCGGTATTGGGTCAAGGTCACGATTGAGAGGCACTGGAAGAGCGAGGTGTCCGTGAAGAAACTGTTCACTGTCATCTGTCCTGTGGATCTCAACAGGGATGAAACTGCAAGCGTACGTTCTTGGTTTCTGTTCATCTATTTCTCACCGTTTGAGTACATACAGTGTGTTTTTTTTTAATTAAACATGAAATGAAAAACTAAAATAGAGTTTATAGAGTTATAGAGTTCTACCCTCTTTTGAAAAGATTCTTTCTATCCACTTTCTGCAAGTGTTTTGTTGTCTCACCATCTCTATATTAAGCGCTATGATTTAAATACGTTCTTTCACCGAAAGGTTAGATACTTCTTTTGGTCTGTTTCTCGTAACACACCGACTTTTTAGGGAGAGCAGGTGGCTGTGAGGGAGACGTACATAAAAAGAATGTGAGATATAATTTGCTTAAAAAACAGAGCTTGATTCTAGGATCGCTAGTGTCCGTATTATTTTTCCATCCCCTTAAAAAAAACCCAACCTTTTTCACAACAGCAACCGATCCATGCTGACCGACAGAAGCGGGTGTGTTGTATGTGTTGCACCTCAGGTCCTCTGATTGCTGAGCTCAGACTCAGTCACAAGGGCTATGTACCAGGAGAGGAGATGCACATTCTAGCAGACATCCACAACCTAACACGCCGGAAAGTTGGCAGTACTTCAGTAGAACTTCTTATGGTATGTATTTTAATAATTCAACGTTTTCTTTAATTACCCTTTTTGTTTGTTTGTGGCTACAGAGTTGGACAACCAACCCGAGAACCCTGGGTTTGAATCCTGACGGCAATACTTTGTGAGAATTATTCTGTGGATGTAGCTCTTCAGCAGGCCAGCGTCCCGTCTGATTAGCTTTAGTGTATTCTGTTCCATGCTATAAATGGGATTAGCTCCAGGTTTTAGGTTTAAAAAACAACAGCTTCTTTTCAGTACTGAGTATTTTTCAGCGTTAGACGCCATATTACGCATTTAGTTTATCTCTGTTTCATTGATTATAATAAATCACCTCTTAAATGCCCCTATTTGGTACTTATTATAATGTTTTATCGCTGCTTTGTCATATTCACTCTCTCGGTATATGAATGCATTTATCTTTGATCCTTTCTTCTTTTACTGCATGGAGCTGTTATAATGACACAATTAAAACCGTCCTCTTTCTCAGACCACAACGTACCGTTCGCTGACCAAAACACGATCAGTGACACAGCGAGTTGCTAAACTCCAGCACAAAAGCATTCCCTCTGGCAGCAATGATTCATGGGAAGGCGATCGCTTGGTTCTCCCTCCCCTCCCACCTTCTTACATGATAGGATGTGGCATCATGGACATTCGATATACTTTAGAAGTAAGTTTGACGTTTTTGTTTTGCTTTTTTGTTTTTGTTTCGTAAAGGCGAAGTACGTAAGTAGGCCTATTATAATATTTAAAATAATGTGAGTCGAAAATGTCATAGATGAGGTTTCATTTATATGAGAATACTTGTTGGAATAGAACTGATTCAGTTACCAGCGTAATGAAATTCAATGATCTATAGGCTTTAAGGTCTTTATAGGCCTATCGTGATATCTCATTTAATCAAGAGATACATCGTCGAATGTAAAATATAAAGCTTTTTTTTATTATTGAAAGATGCCACGATAAAATTACCTATTAACATGTTTAAAAAAAAGCCAAAGATCCTTCTTATTTTTCTTCAAATCTTCAGTTAAACGTGTATCCAGTTGGGCCAGCGTTTGTCCTCGCGGTGCCTCTAGACATTTTGATAGGAACGGTGCCCCTTCACGCCACAATGGAGCGATATCTCACTATGCACCAAATGACCCCACCGACGCCTCGGCCTTCAGGTGTTCTCAGAGGGGCTGGACCAGACACGAATTCAAGGCCACCTTCAATCCGTAAGCCCTAGTTTATATTAGTGGCCTAGAGTCTGTTAATGCATTTCACAGTTTTTGTGTTTTGGATTAAACTGTTTTACCAGGATTTGTTAGGTCAGTTTTCTGACGAATCGTTTGACATACGGACACATACTGGGACACTACAGTGTGTTACAGAAGCTAGTTAACATAATATAAAACTCTCACGATGCAATTGATTTATCGAGCGGCTGATTTATGGAGAACGGTTTCCTACCAACTTCAGAAAAGATCGTTTTCATGTTTCTTTTAGACTTTAGACATAGACTGGATAACGAAGCCATCCTCATAGACTGGATAACGAAGCCATCCTATAGGCAGGAGAAATTCATTTGAGGTGACACTTTGGATCCTGTGTACTGATTAAAATTGTGCACCAGCGTTATCTCTCGGCAAATACAAAAGCAAGACCAATATTCTCAGAACGAAACAAAATAATCACAGATGTAATTACACTGGATGGAATTCCATGAAGGATTACGGATCGGACAACAACGCGGCATAAAAGCAAGGAATGTGATAAAGCAAGAAAAAACATTAACATTCTACAGTTATAGAGAATCGAGCTAAACGGCACTGGCATTGCATGTCAAGAAAACCTAAACACGAAGCTCAGATACGGAGAATAACAAAGACGCTCATCAAGAGAGTGCATACCTTTATCAATGGCTGTCTTTAAAACCACTGCATTTGTGCTGATAATATTGATTTGTGGTTGCAAGCTCACCAACTGACAATTGCAAGGGAAATCAATGCAAAAGGGTGATGTATTAGGCATACGCTTAGACAAACAAATTAAATACAATCCGATCAGTGATGATGATCTCCAGAAAGGAAAGGCGACCAAAAATACAAACGATGACGATGATGATGATGATGATGATGATGATGATGATGATGATGATGATGATGATGATGATGATGATGATGAT
>JBDFRD010176301.1:0-12064 GCA_039654405.1 Bullina lineata | reverse complement strand
TGTCTCACCCAGAAAACTCCACACTTGGACACAAGCGTTATGGTGTCTCACCCAGAAAACTCCACACTTGGACACAAGCGTTATGGTGTCTCACCCAGAAAACTCCACACTTGGACACAAGCGTTATGGTGTCTCACCCAGAAAACTCCACACTTGGACACAAACGTTATGGAGTCACTATGGCTGAACTTCAGATTTCACCACAAATAAAAATTTATCAAATGCGGAACGGCATACATAAAGTATGCTTCAGTATATCTCTGGATGGAATCCACAATATTCATGACTTCGGCTGAAAACAAATATCAAGAATGACCGTCCAGGACACCCAGTTCATTTATTTTTTATATAATTTTATTATTATTATTTATTTTTTTTTTTTTAACAAAAGTCGAGGCCACAGTTTAGAACAAAACAATATGCACCGAAACAGTTAATCACGTCCGTTGCACAGTCCTGACACATCATCACATATCCATGAAATCAAACGAAGGCAAAGTTGTTATAAGGCATTCATCTTTGGCCATAATTGAGATATTCATTACAAGAATTGTTGTATTGTCCAATGAGTTTCCGAGAAGCATACCTGCTAAATGCGACAAACCACACTCTCGTGGCGCTAGCGTCCATTGATAAGTATCTTCTTTTTAAATTTACCGAACTTCAACCAAAACCACGCCCCCGGCCATTGAATGAGGCATGCATTAAACTTCAAACAGGTCACGCAACGCATGAATTCATCTGCATGTGCACGCAATTATGATGCACTGGAAAGGAAAAGAAAAGAACATCCCCACGCACGGACATAACAAGGGTTGATTGTTCCATAAAGTCCTTTCTAACTTTGGATCACTACTCTTTACTTAATGGAAAATACCAAACATGTTTTTGAGGAAGAAGAAAAAAACCCAAACAAAACAAAAAAACACGGATGGCAGCATCAACCAACACATTCGGACAAAAAGGCTCACAGATCGACTCGACTCCATGAATAAACAACCACAGCTTTTTCAAGTGCTTGTCATACGAGAGGAAAAGAAATAAATCTCCAACTTCCAATACCGACGACAATGGTGTATTACTATGTCATCAGTAGCTTCCGCCCACCTTCACCAAGTCTTTTGTTTAAGAATCACAGCCAAGCACATTATTTCTGCACGATGCAAAACCTCGCTGTCATGAAAATGGCTCTACTTGACAATAAAACCTGATTATCCGCCATCAATCCAATATCTTCCTCCCCAGGGAAAAGACACTACAGCAAATGTGCGTTATCCACACGCACAGCGATTGCTCTCCGTAGTAACATTCCAACCACACGTCACAATGCGTTTTCAATTTCAGAAGAACTCAAGGAAAGGGTGGAGGGGAAAAGGGCATTGCAATAAAGAAGTCCCTACAATCCGATTGTTCGAACTAGAAGACCGCAGAGCTGATGCAGAAGGCCCGGAGAGGAGCAACATAGCGAAGACCTTTCCCGCTATCTTCCACAAAACGCTCTCCAAATGTCAGGAGTCCGGACGTGGTGCAGCCAGCCAGCCGAGCTCACGGATTGATTAGCATGGACGAGCAAAACGCGTTAAGTAACCACAGGACATGCGAGCACTAAATGGCGAGAAGGAGGGAGGGACGAGAGTGGTGATGCTGGTAGAGAGTGGGGGAATAGCGAACAAACGGGGAGGGGGAAATGCAGGAAGCAACCCAACCAAATCAAACAGGGAAAAAAAATACCAGCCCTTAATGACGCCGTCGGTGACAATGTGTATGAAACCAATATAACTCGAGCGCGTGTGCTTTTCTCCACGTGTCTTCGGAATGCCGCGCGCGACAGCGGTATCGAAGGGTTTAGATGACATACTTCAACTGCAACGTCAGCACCACAGGCTTGATTCAATGTAGGTGTTCATACGTGGTGGAAGACTCGACTCGGTCAGGGGCGCAATATTGCCAGCATTTAGCGCGTTTACTTGTCATCGACGTCCCTTTTTTTTTCTCTCTCCACCCTCTTCCTTTTCCCCTCACTCTCTCTCCATCCAATACCCAGCGCCATGCCCAGAAAACAAACACATTTAACGAAGAAACTACTCCATTGCCACCAACTTTCGCCGACTGGATGCTATTTCATAGTGCACTGCCCATCAACCTGATTACCATTATTGTTCAGACAAATCACTTTAGCCACCTTCTTCTTCCTCCTCTCTCTGTCGGGACACAGGTGGCAGCAGTCCTGATGAATTCTGCTGTTCTGAGATCAAGGTGCGTGGTGTGTTTGACCTGTGGTGGTACTTTACTGGGCACGACAGCAGCTCTCTGCCTATTATATAGGTGGTAATCTTTGATAATACATGTATTCTTTTTTTTTTAACTTCCTCAGAACTTGGGTCCAGAAGAGGGCTATTTTGTTGACTGTCTCCATGCGCAACACGTGTCCAATGTATCTCCAGCGTCTCTTTGGGACGATTGTGGCCAAATCCTGTTGCTTGCCTTCTAGCAGCAGTTCTTGGCCAACTTTAATAAAATGCGTAGTTTTGATATGTAGTTATATAAAATATGGAAGACCCTTGAGACAACGGCTGGAGCGAAAAAAAAGAGAAAAAAAGGAGATAGGATGGTAATGAAATGAAAATGCAGGTTCTACTGTTGGCAATGAAACACGGAGAACTAGGACATTGTTGAACAAACTAGTGGCCTTCGTTTATTTTTGTCTCAAAGTAGGACTTAGCTGGACTCCATTAGCCCAACACAAACCGAATATTAAATCCTGGAATAGACAAGCACAGGGAAAAAAAGGAAATGTTAGTGAATTGGACGCAGTCTTAGAAAGCTGGGAACAAACATCAGAAGAGGAAAATGTAACATGGAATATTCAGAGCGAAAGGTCAACAGGAAGACCACAAGGCGCATATGGAAATAAGAAGTCGGGGCATGGATAGAGAAAAGAACCGTAGCACATCGGCAATGACAGCAAGGCCCGGGAAACTTCGGCTTAAATGAAGAAAACCCCACAAAACATGACTATTAGTCGTACCTGTCAAAACTAACAGCTCCATCGCAGCACTCCCCAAGCCGCTGTTGTATTGATCTGCAGGGTGAAGTAGTGGCGGAGAGTGTCTTTAAATAACTGCCCGAGATCAATGAGCACCCGAAAGGGAAACAAGAGAAAACAGAGGAAGAAAGGGGGCTCTTGTATTTGGACTCGCTGTCGCAGTTAAAACAGAGCGAACGGTTTGACATTTCCAGTGCGTCGCTGCAGGGGCGAGCCGACACTGACAGCAGTTGGTCAAGACAAAGAATCAGAAGTGAGCCCCGAGCTTCAACTCGAGTACCTTTCGTTTTTCGTCGTCAAACTATAGCTTGTAACGTTCGTTTGCTTTTTCTTTTCTTCTTATTCTATAAATCCAGATCTAGACTGTTTTAAAAGCAAGCAGCAAACAAAATCGAATGTCATACCAACTTCTTTATCCCCCCCCCCTTTTTTCCCCCTTCTTCCCTAAAATAGCTGTGCAAATACAGCCACAAGTAAATTTAGCAATTTCCCCATCACACCTAAAATACAAGATGAAGCCCATCCCTTAATTAGGATTTTGTTCTGTCTTAATGCATTTGCTGTTATAATTCATTTCTTTTTTTAGATCTAATTATAAATTTCTGCGACTTCCTAAACTCAAAACAATGTTCTCCTGTACTACTTATGTGTTATTCTTGATTCTCAATCGAACAGGCGCCTTGTGTCACACTTGAACCGTTAGACCTATTTATTATTTTTCCCGGCATGAAATAAAATCACAACATAGACGTAAGGAAAAACAGAAACTGATGCGGCATTTAACGTAAACATCGACTCGATCGAGATAAAATCATTTCACATGAAAGAACAACCTCGACCGGTGAAGGGCATAGATCTACATATTAAATTCGAAATTATTGCTTTCTCCGTGTTTGAGAGAGTAGCTTGAATTATTTCTTAGACTCAAGCAAGTAAATCGCCATAATGAAAAATGTCACATCCACGATGAGTTTTTTTCCATTCGTGTGTGCGTGTGGAAAAATAGGGGGGGGGGGGGGGGTGAAGCGTTAAATGAAGGTCAGTGGTGCTAAAGGTTGAAAGTCAAGGCTGACACGTTTGACTTTCATGATATGATGATTTCTCAACTTGATTCAGCACCCCATTATACTCCACCCCTTTTAACACACACACACACACACACACACACAAACACACACATACACACACACACACATACATACATACATACACGCACATACACACACGCACCCACATGCATAAAATATGTTTGTTTTAATGGCGTTTCCAAATGTTATTTTACACGGAAGTCTCAGTGTTTCAAGAGAAAGTTGTGTAGAAAGGAGTTGTGCATGGAAAACTTTGGACAGGATGTATCGGATGAACGAACAGGAAAAAGTAGAAAGTGCTTGTTGCCAAAGTTTGAGACATCACACCAAACACGGAGGTAGCTACATTATATAAAGGTAAGCAACAGTGAAGCGCTTTCTAAAGGAGTCCAGATAAGGTCAGCTCAGTTTATCTCTCTGGGGCATGACCTGCCTCCGACACCGCAGTGCGTCTGCAGATTTGAACGGTCCTGAGGTCTGAGACTCGGAAATCTGACCTCAGCTTATCATGTCATCCCCACTGACGCAGTATAAAAGCGACAGTAAAGAGAACTGGACAAACACTGAGCCTTTCGTCATGGCATCTCTTCCACGGAACTTCGTGTGCTTGGTCAGCCTTGGGGTACTCCTTTTGTGTAAGTCTTTTAATCTTGTATCTACTGGTGTATGCTCATTATTTTATATATTTTTCTCCAAGAAAAACCGGGAAAAAGGAGGTGTGAACGCTTGGAAAAGCGAGAGGGTATAGTGCAAGGGAGGAGGGGCGGGGTGAGAAGGGGGAAGCAATTCATAGCATGTATTGAAAGCATCAGCCATCAAGACAGTAACTTCCTTTGAGGCCTATGGCATGCATGGAGCTGACTTTATCCCGGTTTCAGGAACGCGAAATCCATCTCCTTGACAGGATGATATTCTGTTGTGCGTTTACCACCCCAGCAAAATGTGTCAGTATCCAATTCGCACCTGATGGAACAAGGCAAACGTCTTTTCCAAGGACAGGATTCAAACCCATGACCCTTGGTTGAGAGTACAAAACTCTATAACTCTCATCGTTTGTCCACTTCGACTCGTCTTAAAAGGTACCTGTGGTGACTTTTAACGTCCACCGCGTGTCATAAGCATACCATCACGGACAACTTTACAACTAAACTTTGATTATAGATGCAGGTTTACGGTCACAAAGCAGTTTGCCTCCCTTTGAACGCATCCTTCTGGCGAATGTTTGGCAAACAAAAAGCAAGAGTTCACCAAAAGGCCAGCATTCCAACTTCGCCCAGAATTTGTTTTGCCCCACATCGTTGGAATGTGGCCTTACAATTAGTATCTACAGACCTTGCATAGACCATATTCCATGGAACGTCGTCGTCGTCGTCATCGTCTTCGTCTTCGTCTTCTTCTTCTTATTATTTTTTTAATCATTATTCTATTTCTGTTGTTGTTGTTGTTATTGTTGTTGTTGTTGCCTCGTGCTGCTGTTTTGGGATGCTATCTTTGCTGTTTCCCTGTTCATTTTCTCCCGTTTTTCTCTTTCTCCTCTCTTGCAAATCAGCACCACCGCTGTATTAACAATTTATGAGTAAACTATCATTGAAAAGGAATATTTTATTGATACAATCAGAGGGACATAGGTCCAACGCATTATATGTGTACATTATAGTTATGGTCAGTATTCTTCAGTTTACCGAATACTTGTATTACATTCCCTGAGATGTACCTGGCACTTACAATAACTTCAATCTCCTTTTCTCCAAAGGCACTGTGCTGCTACTTTTCCTGACATTTCCAGAAGAAGCTGCTGAGGCTAGAGGAAAAAGATCGAACAGGGCAGCAAATGGACCTGGTACACCTGTTCTTCAGCCCATGAGGAGGAATGCACATGGGGACTATCAGTTGCCATGCAACATAGAGGGCCTTCAGAAACAGTATCCAGCATATTCAGGAAAGTTCAGAGTGTCGTTTTATGCCGGCGGTCTTTTTGTTAATGAAGCAATAATCAGCCATCCAACAAAAAATGTATTTTTGGACATAGAAGACTTAATGCCCTTTGTAAACAAAGACTTTCAGTGCGTGTTTGAAACTCTTGATCCATTGCCAAGTACTGGGCAACGGCTGCGCGTGACGAGTCCAGACAAATTCATGGGAGTTCATGCAGAAAACAAAACACTGACGGCAAAAGAAGGAGAGACACAGAAGCTTCGGATTGTGTCCAACGTTCCGCTAGTGTGTGAACACAGCCTGAAATGTTGTCTCACTGTCAACCTGGCGCTGGGGGCCTCAGGCTATGACCTGGCCACCATCTCGGACTGCAGCTACGAGCTGTGTGCTGACGACTGGAACACCACCACGGGCCAAGCCTCTATGGAGATTCCTGTGGTGGCCAACCCAGACGGCCTCAAGGAAGGGCAGGAGATCAAGGTCATCAAGTTCCGGCCGCTAGTGCCTGTAGGAGGCGGAGATATGTTCCAAAAATTTAATAACATGAAAATACCGGAAGTTCCCGTGGTCATCGAGGACAAGAATCACATCACGTGTGCCACGTACGGAGAGCCCCACACAAAGGTCTTCGAAGGAGATATTCTGGTGGACGTCTACGAGACGGGGGATTTTATCCTATACGAAGACGAAGAGAAAGATTTCTCCGTTGCAATGCGCACGTGGCCGTACCAAAACACTTCTGTGGCTTGTGCAATCCTGGCACGCGAGGGAGACGATATTGTACGAGTGAGTATCTGTAACGATTACGTCCTTCCTGATCACTTGAAGACCCCAGACACAACAGTGCTAGATAAACTGGACTACTATCAGCGCAACACGCCGCTACGGGTGAAGACTCCGACTGGACAATTACCCGGAGGATCCAAAGTCTACATGGACGAAGCCAAAACAACAGTTAGTATTGACTTTAAATCTGGCGCCTCTGTGGACGTGAAAAAGCAGGGATTTGCGCTAGCGGCCCATATCAACCTAATACCGCCAGACTCTGAACCCAAGCAGCATCTCGAAAAAACAGCGGGAGTATGCGGTGTGCTAGGCCGATGCCAGACAGATGGGAAGATGATCGGAAGGGACGGTAAAGTTTACCCTTTCATTCCTGACCCACGGTATGCTAAGGCGTGTCTGAATAAACAGTACACGAACACGTGGAGGCTGTCAAAGCACAACACGCCTTTTTACAACCCGCCGAAGAAACCTTCTGCACAACCTGGTAACTCAGTAAAGTACTGCGGATGCTCTTCTCTCGGCGTTCCGAAAGATGCATTAATCAACTGCACAGACTCGCTGGATAAACTCCCAAAAGCCAAAACGTGTGCGACTTGTAATGATATAACAACAATGCTCCCGCCAGGTCTGTTCGGAGGAGCCTGGGCAAGCGATGCTGGCAGCACGTCAACTTCAATCGATTACAAAGCTATCATAGGCGATGACTACGACCCCTTTGAAATTGATAATTTTGGCTATGTTACTTCACCACCGGTAAATAGCAACCCATTTCACAATTTGCGTCATAGAAGTCTCAATGAACAGGAAAACCTGGCTTTAAGGACCTGCCTAAAATCTATGCAGTCGTCACAAATGGGTCAGCTCTATGGTGATCTACATGTCCTTCACTTTTACACACAGGAGTGTATCAGAGACTACCTGCTCAGTAATTCCACACTATTCGTCAAACCTTTGGTGTCAGCTTTTAATCTGGATCTTCTGAGCCGCGTCGCCAGACAGCCAGAGAAACTGACTGAAAATGCAAACGGTGATTTCCAACTGAAGCCCCATGTCACAGAGCATGTCTGCTCTGAAGACTGTGAGGATCACGGTACCTGCAACAGAGGGGTGTGCACCTGTTCTCGCGGTTGGAGTGGTCATGACTGCACCATCAGGTTGGCCAGCAGGGATAAGATCCTCGCTTTTACAGGAGGGACGTCAGTTTGCGATGTGGCCAAGGAGTCGTGCAGACAAGTTCATTTCGTGAGTAAAAACGTTGACTTCTCTTCGACTCTCTCGTGTAAACACGAGCTGATCAACAACAATACTGGTAGTGTTGACAAAGAGATCTTGCGAGCAGGGAGAATGTCTCCTGTCAGTGTGGACACTGAGTGCGACCTGCCTGACGTATCTGTTGGGAAAGACCACGGATTCGCTTATCAACATCTAAACATCTCCATATCGTCGGCCGGACGTCTCTTCTCCAAGACATTATCTTACATCATTTATGACTCCCGATGCGTCCAAGAGATCAACGGAATTCTGCATCCCCGGCCAGATGTTTGCATCATCGACAAAAGATGCTACTCCGATGGTGCGCGGCAAAACGCCCAGGTCAACAGCTGGTGTCGGTCTCGTAGGAGTCAAACGTCCTGGACGGGTGAACTGAAACTGCTTGGTCCAGACCTCCAGCTGAGGATGATCTGTGACATTGGAAACTTAGCGGGTATCAGAAGGCGCGTGGAGTGGTATGTAAACGGACAAAAAGTCCAAACCGATGTCTTGGCCCGCAATCAGAGAGAATCAACACTATTTTTGTTGGACGTTTTCAAGACCTCACCAATGAAAATCCAATGTGTTCTCATTAGGCACGGTCATTATTTTCATGAAGAGAGTCCTTTAAAAATATTACATTAAAATAAGTCTAGATACCTTCATAGAAATTTACCAAGGCGAGTAGAGTGAGCGACATTCATTTAGTTATTGATTAGCTGTTACTTACATAAGTAATTCTGAGTTCGCTTGACATATTATTTTATGTTAGCAATGAGGAATCTGTCAGTACCGCTCACGCGATCAAGAGTATTAGAATTATTACAGCAGAAGCACAAAATAACGGACGATTTTATTCTTTTTCCCTTTTTCGTGTCTCGTGGTTTTTCCATTGCTTAAAATACAAGCTTCGTGTTTAGACGTGCAATCAAAAACCGTTTAAAAACACTGGCTTCTCGGTTCCTGAAACATCGAGACCGTAACGAACTTAAAAACTCTTGCGCTGAAGAAAGTGAGTTGTTTCAAAGACACGATGCTTTCAGAATTGTACATCTTCAAAAACAAAACGGACATAAATTTAAATAGCGGAACAAAGCATGTCAAATCTGAGAGCCCACTGCGCACGTTCTTTCTTCCTGAGTATTGCCACTGTGTCCACCAGTTGGGAAATGTTGGCAACTGAAACTGAAGCATCTCCAAAATTGAGCCTTAACACATAATGGCCCATCTCATGCAGGGGATGCCCTGGAGACGTCTACGACCTCGCCGCAATCTCTGAATCTATGTGACCCTCAACCTCCACACCTCGCACCAGCCGAACGGAGGCAGTCTCGGGGGATGCCAGTGTCTCCGCCTAAACGTTTCTAATAAGGGGACCTAATCCCGTTTACGGGGAAGAGGAGGGAGATGAGTTGTGTCCCCTCCTAGCCATCTCCCTCTAGACTCGTTCAGCTAAATGGCCTATTGATTCCTCTCCTCGCTGAATCTCGCAGACAGGCTGTCGGGCAGGCTTTTCGGGGCTAGCCGCTGTTCATACCCCTTTCCCTGCGTGTCAGTTGCCGGGGCAAGAAAATAAACTCAAATCAACTGAACAGATAATACTTTTTGGAGAGCGCTGCGGGCAAAGTGTTGACACGCCAGCGAAGGACGGGGTCCTGCCCATGTCACGGCCAGCCAAGGCGTTCACGTGACTTGCCGCCAGGAAATCAAATTATTGCAAAAATTGTCAACTCGAGTCTTGTTTTTTTGTCGTCATCGACGCTTGTTATGTTCTTGTTGGTGGTGGTCTTCCTCTTATTGTTGCAGCTGTTGGTGATGGTGGAGAAGGTGGTGGTTGTATGATAGTTGTTCTGCTCCTGCTTTAGTGTTATGCTGTTTTTGTTGCTATCGTTGCTGTCATTACATTGTTGTTGGTGTGGCGGTGGTGGTGATGGTGCTGCTGCTACTGCCACTGTGCATATTCGCGTGTCAGTTTTAGATATTTCAAATTTTCTTTTCTTTCCTGCCTTCAAATAATTTCCATAGAATCTCTTTTCTTCGTACATACATCTACATGTGTTAAAATATCTACACATAATGACGGGCCAGGTCCTGCATCAAACATGAGCTCGAGGAATGAAGTAAGTTTGGGTTTAAAACGGAAGATAACAGCTTGTATAACAATGTTTTAGAAGTTGCAACGACAACGTGGGTCAGTTGTCGTTCCCTTGACCGTGAATCGAGAATTTCTGACTTACAAACCAGAGGAGTCTAAACTCAAGCCAAAAAATATTATTATTCACAGGTCGATTTTTATGTATGAGCAATCTAGAATACCATCTCTGGAAATGGCCATCGCCAAAAGGATATGGCTAGATAGACTTGGAAAGTCACTTTTGCTGCGATCAGTGTTAGTAGCGTGTTTCCGGAGGAAGGCAAAACAGCCATTAAACAAAGCCGTGGTTCCTCTTCTGTTTCACACGTACACATGAAATGCAAACGTCCAATCACGCGCATATACACATACACAATCACGTCTGTGTCCGTATAAAACTGTCGTGTGATTCGTTATACATTTCTCATAGCGTAACGCATAAGCTCTGTATGTGTATTACAGTATTTCTTCAGGGAATTGATCAGCTGAGTAAGAAATTGTAAGTAATGTGTATTGTACAACGGTGGTTTAGGGCACACATAATGAGAGAGAGGGATAAACTTGTACTATTTTACTGTTTACACGTTTACTTTCATATATATATAGGCAAAAGGTAGGATATACAGCGTTTGCATTATTCCAGTTCTTAAATTAATAGAATCTATTGTCAAAGACTGCAGGAGCACTTTTGTCTCTGACAAATTGATAACCACACTTATTTTCCCTTAGACTTGTTGTTTCTGCTTAAAAGAAGAGGATCTATACGTCGACTATTTTTCTGGCATTTCATAGCTCTCACAGATGTGCGAAAAATTGTTGAAATGTCATTCCTAAATTAGAAATCTAGTCGATGCAACCCAGAAGCTGTGTTTCCAATTTGTTTTGTTGACTTGAAGGGGCGAAGGTTGCTGCGACTTTGAGCGCCATAGAATGAAGAGCAGAGGAATAAGAGCTGTCACGAAGAACACAAGGACAAACCATCGTGTCATCTATTTCTGTCTTTAATGGGAACAACTAATAACAATAAAAAAAAACAATCACAGAAAGTGCGAAGAGAAGAAGAAAAAGAAGAAGAAGAAACATAACTTAATGCCCAGTCTTGATAGACAGATAGAAGAGGCAATAGTAAATGCCGAGAGCGTCACTAGAAAGCAATAGAAAGGAGCAGAGAGTATAGAGCTTCAAATTAGACGTAAATGGAAGCTGGAATGTAAATGTGAAGAACTCCACACTTCACGAGTACAGCCGTAAAGGGCAGTTAACTGTTGACTAAATTGATGTGTGAATGAGTAATCTTTTGTTTTGCTTGTAGCCGCTGTGTACATTCCCTGAGAATAGAAGAAGCATAGTACATACCTCATAGAAGAACAAGAAGGCAGACCGTTTACAAACACAGACAAAATGAACAAAAAGGACTCAACATTGTCGAACACTTTGAAAGAAAAAACTGGAGAAAGTAATAAAATACAATAACAAAAAACATGAATAGTATAATGATAACAACAACAATAAACAATGATAAAAGCAGCACCAGCAGCAGCAGCAGTAGTTAAAGTACAAATAGAAGAACACAATACAAAAAGAAATAAATCGCACATTCAAATCACGCCCTCACAAATCGCTTCTTTACACGCCCGCGCGCGCACACACACACACACACACATACATGTCATGCATACATACATACATACATACATACATGCATACATGCATACATATATACATACATGCATACATACATACAAATATTCATACATACATACATACATACATACATACATACATACATACATACATACATACATACATACATACATACATACA